>CM052901.1:8753747-8800992 GCA_028534135.1 Potos flavus | reverse complement strand
CGCTCTCTCTCTCTCCAATAAATACATAAATAAAATCTTTAAAAAAATAAAAACTATGAGTAATACATTCACAAACACTGAGTTTTGCCCAAAAATATTTTCAAAACTATCTAAGAAAAAACCTAAATGGATATGAAAAGTTTTAAAAGGTTCACAGAAAAGGAACGTTATTTGTATTGGCCAAAATTGGCTAGGAGTTAGTTTATTTATGAGATCTTTATAAAAGACCTAGAAAACAAATACTTTGTCTTAGGAATATTTTTTTAGGGTTATCATACCATCTGTCATATCATACTGTGGTTTCTGTTTCAGTATCTAAAGTTTCTGTCTAAAATTGGCACATGTTAGAACTGAAGAAAGTGGTTACGTAATTCACTTGCAGTTCTTGGCCATTGGATGTTTGTCAGGCATCTACCGTGTGCAAGACACAAGACCAATAATAACAGAGAACGATGTTGACGTGTTAAGTATTCTTTGAAACATGGACAAAATGCAATTTGTTGTAATTATTATTTTTGCTGTTGTAAATATTAGTGGTTTACAATGTGCTTTGCTGCATAATTCTTAAAAAAACAGTTCAAGCAATGAGAAGTAAGAACCCTCTGAATTTAGTGCTCTGTTTCTAAACTGATAACATAGAATGTTACTTGGGAAAAGTCTGCAATCTATGGTGCACACAAGCAGCGCTTCATGAGTGAGTTTCTTAGTTTCTATAATGCTCCATGTTTCTCAAAGTTTGGGTTTTTGTTAATAAAACATTTTATAATGTAAAAAAGACCTTTAATGTCAAATATACTGATGCAAAACAAACTTTGTTTTCTCTTTGTGAAAATGACACTTTTGTGGATTATCGGTCTACTCTTAATGAGAGGTTATAAAGGGTCTTTCTTTACCTTCTGAGTAATTTGCTTAGAGAACAAAGATACTGAGTTTTATCAGAATAATTTCTTGTGCTTTATGTTGACTTTGTCACACCCTTGATTATTTAAGAGAACCAAGGCTTCTCATTTTCAAAAGTTGAGGTTTTATTACAATTCTGTTACCTCCTAGGTTTACTTTGCAAACCTCTTATTCTCATTTTGTTTTAAAAGGTAGCCAAGTATCATTTCTCACTGACTCATGGTCCTATTTAACACCGTCAAATTAAACAAATGCTTATCATTCTCTAAAATTAAATTTGGACTGGTAAAATGTTACTCATATAAATACCTCAAAAATTATATATGCAATTTCTAAAAACTTGTCATCCTCTGCTGTATCCTTCTTCTTTTCTCTTTCCACCAGTGTCACCTTTGCCATCCATCTAACTCTAACATTGCAACCTCAATTTTCCAATCCCGGTTTTTTTTTTTTTTTTAGATAGAGCATGTGCATGTGTGAAGGAGGGGCACAGAGAGAGGGAGAGAGAATCTTTTTTTTAAGATTTATTTATTTATTTGAGAGAGAGAGCACGTGTGCGTGAGTGGGGGTAGGGGCAGAGGGAAAGACTCTTCAAACAGAACCCCTGCTGAGCACAGAGCCTAAAGTATGGCTGGATCCCAGAACCCATGAGATCATGACCTGAGCAGAAATCAAGAGTCAGATGCTTAACCGACTGAGCCACCCAGGTGCCCCTACAATATTTTCTTAAGACAGATTTCAGATACAAAATTTTTGTCCAAATGGCATGAGCATTTCTTACCCTAAATTTTATTTTGCACACGTGAATTCCAAAACCCTGATATGTTTATTACAAAAACTAAAATAATTTTAAAAAGTATCTAAAGTAAAATTAAATATGATAACATCCAATTTGGCAAAGGTGCGAGGGAATGGCATTCTCACATATAGTTGATGGAACCGTAAATTGGTATACCCACTCCCAAGAGCGATTTAGCAATCAATACCTTGAAGAGCTGAAAATGTCCATACTTGTACAACCAGGAAATCCTCATTACAGAATATCTCCCACACTGGGCAAAGAAACACAAATATTATTTATTTTAGAATCGTTTACCATAGTTAAAAATTGGAAATAGATGGAACGCCCATCAGCTTCAACTAGATCAACAACGTCCTGTATATTCATACAATACTAAACAGCTATGACATTACGTGAAGTAGAATGCACTTCAGCACAGATGAATCTCACAAACATATTAATGAGTTTGAAAAGTTGCAGAAGGACTTCTAAAGCTTGTCACTTACATGAAATTTTTAAAAAGAAAAATCTGTATTCTATGGAGGTTTATGTAAAAACTGAAGAGTGGAAGAATGCCTTTCAAATTCATACTAATGCTTATCTGTGTGGGGAGGTGGGAGAGAAGAAAAATCAGGATGGGGATGGAAGTTAACTAGGATATTAGTCGTATGTGTAATATTTTGATGGAAAGAAATATGGCCATTATATTCCTTGGCCAACTCTCAGCTCGGGGTAGGGTTGGAAAGGGAAGGGAGAGAGGGGTAGGGAGGGGAGTGGAGGGAAGCTGCCAGCCTAGGAAAAGCATCTGTCTCACCTAGTATGTTGCAAAAATAGAATATATATCTGAAATCAAAAGTCCATCATGGTGGTTACATTTGAACAGGAATCCCCTTTCCAACTGTCAATATGAATAAGAATTACACTATCACCTAAAAAGCAGAGGGAACGCTGCCATAGGTTAATTGCATTTTAATCTAAATGGCCTTAACATTTTAACTCATCATTAATCACTGATGATGTGCTCATGTCATCTCAAAATGCACTGACAGACTTTATAGAATATTTCGTGCTCTTCTGCAAATGCAAATTGTGAACATTTCCATGCCTTTTAGGAAAGGAAAAAAAGCCAAGACTGCATGTGACAAAATAAAAGTCGAATGGTTAATGACAACAGAATAAAAGAACAATCAGGAAATGAACCCATCCTGCTTCTTTTTAAGGAAAGGCATCTGCCTTGATTAGGATTCCTAGAACATGGAGCTACTCTTGCTTTGATGGCTTCCCTGATGTGGAGTGGAATGCTTATGGAACAGGAGGCCATTTCTGCCATTCAAATCATTTAAGCCACATCATAGATTATCTAGCATACAATCAAGGATAGCTACTTGCATATAATGTCTATAGTCAGCTAAAAATTATCTGTCTAAATATTATTACACTTTATTTAACAAATTATAGCACGTGAATATATTATCAGACTTGTTTTATGTGTACTCTATTAATATCTATTTAATAATTATTTTCAATAATGGATTTTCTTAGCTTAAAGTGATTGTCAAAATTTCCATGTAAATGTTATTTACTCTAGGACATTTCATCCTTTTCCAAACCCTGTTAGGGCTTGTGTGATGCTTTAGAAAAGTAAATGAGTGATTTCAAAAATATATTTCTTGATCTTCAGATTAAATGACTTATTTCCTTAAATGACTGACCTTTAAAAGGTCTGCTACCATGATGCCATTCTCAATAATACTTGCTTGACCCCATTCTAGTTGTTTTAACAATGTTAAACACTTGGAATTTTATAAGTACAACATTTGTGGATTTTACAATTTCATATTGCAAATTGAGGTCAGCAGGAGACACGCTCCTACTTGAATTGTAGTGCACTTTTGCACATACTCTTATCTTGCATATCCAGATGATGTTCCTGAATGTCAGCTGTAACAGTGAGATGTGTCTTTGAAAAATTCTAACTAAAATCTGATGCTGCATCAGTATTGTGAAGGTTCTATTTTTATAGAGCGATATTAATCACCTCAAGATCAGTTAACTAAGATTAAAACATGGATTTTTTTTAACTTAAATGAAGTAGAGTTCAAATTTTTGTGGAACACAAAGGTTAATATTGTGTTAGAAAGAGAGCATTATTATTATTACATCTTTCAACTTATATTTCTTTAATTCCATCTTACTTGGGACACATTTGTATTTAAAATATACAGCTAGTTGGCCTTCTATTTCTTTCATATTGATAATTTACATGTCAAAAATAAAGTTACAAGTAAACTTCATGATGGGCTTTGTTAGAAAAAGATTTAAAAACTTTAAAACCTATGTTTGTTTTCTAGTTAATATCTTTGCATCCTCAAATTCAACATAATTCTTCTTGGTTTGAAAAATGTTGTTTATTGGAAGGAACTTTAGAGAATGCTAAGTAAATAGATCACAGATTCTAGATTACGATTTGAAAAAAATTTCCAAAATTAATTATCTTCATGCAATGACTGAATCACATAGTTTGATCAAATGCATAAATGCTATAAATTAACAACCAAAACAACAAAGAATGCAGTGTGATGTTATGAGTTAGAATTAGGACGTGTCATTAAAACACCAATTTAAAACACAATAGTTTATCTTGGAATGCAAGTGCTTTCTGTCAAAACTTGAAATACATTCAAGTACCCTCAGAGGAGCTTTCACATGTGAACACAAATCTTTATCAGTGGTACTTAAAGATGTGTGTGGAACGAAAGGAGAGTGGGAAGACTGGATATAATTTTTAGAGGCTGGTAAGCACCGCTGAGATGATGATGCCTACTGCTCCCATTTTTAATGAAAATAAAAGAGATACTGGACAACAAAATAATTACTAAGGAAATACAAAACAAAATCCTGAGGTTTTTCTTGGTAACCAATTCTCATGCTGTGTTTCCTTTGGAAATATAGATTTTTTTTTTCTAAGAGCCCTTTTTTTTTTTTTAAGATTTTATTTATTTGACAGAGATACAGTGAGAGGGGGAATACAAGCAGGGGGAATGGGAGAGGGAGAAGCAGGCTTCCCGCCGAGCAGGGAGCCCAATGCGGGGCTCGATCCCAGCACTCGGGGATCATGACTCGAGCCAAAGGCAGACGCTTAATGACTGAGCCACTCAGGCGCCCCTAAGATCACTTTTGTTATCTCTGCTTGTCTAGTGGCCTCTATCCTGGGTCTACTCAATAAATAAATCTGCATACACTGACAAAAGACTAAAGATAGGCAATACTAAGTTTCTTCTTTCCCCAAAATGCTGAAACCCAGAAATTCCAGACCTATGATCTTCATATCAATGCAAAGGAAAATCCCAGACAGACTGCCAAACAGGTGGCTTGGTAACCCTAATAAAACAGAGATTAGTAGCAGCTAGAATAGGTTCACAATCCCAGGGACGCCTGGCTGGCTCAGTTGGTGGAATGTGCAACTCTTGATCTCAGGGTTGTAAGTTTGAGCCCCACGTTGGGTGTAGAGATTACTTAAAAATAAAACCTTTAAAAAAATAAAATAATACCGGGTCACCTTAACAATATTAGATTAGTGGACTGGTTAATATAGTAGAAAAGTGTATGTGTGTGCATTTATTTTTCCCTTGGTGCAAACAAGTGATCTGAGAGTATCTTTTCATATACATCTAAAGAGAAAAACAGACTAAATGACAGTCAAGTCAAGTGAATTTTTAACTGCTTGAGTGAGCTCATCAGCACTCACTTGCTCATTCATTCATTCAGTGACATTATTAGGGCCTAGTCTTACACCTAGCACTGACGTTCAGGGGTGAATAAAACATAATCTCTGGTTTCAAGCTTATTACCACGTATGTAGTAGTAGATGTGTGTAGTAGCAGCAGCAGCGGCAATGGCGGCGGCGAGGGTAGTGTGGGATAGTGAGGTGTCCAGACTCTGGAGTTGGTCGACTAGGTTGAATTGCTATTTCAACCATTTCATAGATACATACGACTTTGGACTTGTCCCTTCATTTCTTTGCACATGAGCTCTTTGTGTAGAATGAGAGAAGAATATTGGTATTGAGTCATAAGGTCATGTGTGGACTAATGGACATCACGTGTGTGGCAGTAGCTGCTTGTCCGGTTAAAATCCAGTGAACTCGTTTTCACTCAATCACCTATACTGAAATATAGCCACAGTCTGAGATGCTGGGTATTAGGACGTTAATATATGAATTTTGAGAGGGACACCATCCATGTCATAACGGTGAGTGATCTCGAAACAACAAACAAAAAACTTTGTTTAACAAAGTCGGAGATGAGAAAAGCTGGCATGGGCTGTCCCGATGTGTGGTGGGCTTCCTGTTACTAGAACTGATCAAGCAAGAGCTGGAATCGGTGTTGAAAAGGGAATTCTTGGGGCGCCTGAGTGGCTCAGTCGGTTAAGCATCGGCTCAGGTCATGATCTCAGGGTCCTGGAATGGAGCCCCCTGTCAGGCTCCCTGTTCAGCCGGGAGTCTCTTTCTCTCTTTCCCTCTGCCCCTCTCCCTACTCATGCGAGTGCCCTCCCTCTCTGAAATAAATAAATAAAATCTTAAAAAAAAAAAATAGAAAGAAAAGGGAATTCTTTTAAGTGAGAGAAAGGTTAGACTAAATTATACTCCTGCTTTTGTTTATATCTTGGTAAATATCCACATGCACCTTGCTCTGTTCAGTTGTTTCCTTATATAACCAAACACCTGATAGCCAATACATATCAAATAGAGCTGGGTAAGCTGATCAATATCTGGATATACATGATCAGACCCATAGTGCTCTGAGTATTTTTACAGTACTTTGTAATTTACAAAATAGTTTTTATGCATAGTATTTTAAAATTACATAGTAAAATTATGGCATTATTGGCATCTCCTTATTCACAGGAATTGTGACAGATCAGGATAATTGTGCCAAATCATTAGCAAATACTAAAGTTCAGACCCACTTTTCTTCCTACTATTTAACCCTGGGTCTATGAGGAAGTATAGCAATATATCCTGAGCCAGAGGACAGAAGTAATCCATCTTTCTGAAGTATCCGTTTTTCTTGATGGTAGAGAGTTAAATCATTATTTTTAGATCAAAATAAACATGGATATAGTTTTAAATGAAAGGCAATCTCCTCTTAAATTTTTAAAATAAAAAAGATTGACAGAAGCTTTTTGTTTATGGCAGACTGATGTGGAAAAGCTCCGAGACACCCCTAGAATACCATCCCCATAGACTCTCCTATGCCTTTAGGAAGCTGCAGTGGAAAAGTTCAAGAATCTCTCTGCCCATTGATGCCATCACCTTCCTGGAGAGGGACACTGGTCCTACCTGAAGAAGTGATTTTTGTATGCAACTCATCATCCGTATAATAGAAACTGCTTATAAAATACGGTTTACTGCAAGGTGCTGCTTCATTCACAGCTAATGAATCCATCAGAGAGAGCCTCCGGTAGTGATTACTTTCACTCCTCTCCAATCAACCTGCACCAGATTTATACCGTTGACCCTGAGAGAAGAGTGTCATCTCAAACCTCCGGATAGGTCTATTATAATATCTTCTGGCATGTTCAGAATAGTGATAACAGTTAATGAACGCTATTCTTTTATTTTTAATCTAGCACCAGAAAACACAAATTGGGTCCTGTTGCCAAAAGGGGTTGGAATTTACATTGAAAACTTTTACTTGGATTATTGCAATGAGCCAACTTCACCTTTCTGAAGTGAGTATTTTTTTCTATTTGTTGGATTCCTAGATCCTGCTTCTAAAACGTGGAGATTTGAAATGGCCATTTAGCCATGATGATTTTGACACGGCTGAGTCAAAACAGCTACGGTAAGTTGTGAAAACATTTTTCCTGTCAAGTAACACCAGCAATGTACATCCTCAGCTCTCCTCTCATCCCTGAGTTTTACCCATACTAGGGATCTGTGACATTTTGTGAGGACCATCAAGGAAGTAAGATGTAAACGATGAGTGCACATTCCTTGCGTGTAAAAGGAAAAAAAAATTTTTTTTAATGTGGCTCTTTCGATGCAGTTGCACCAAAATTTTCCCCATCTCTCATCAGCTCGATCTATTTAATCTCTTCATTGCCCTTTTCGAGAATCTGGATTCAGCCAGGCCAGGCACTTGTCTTCCAGCAGGCCTCCCTTCCAGGTCTAGATTACATAAAGACTGCGAGGGTAGGCTGAGGGGATGGGTGAGTTATTCTCCTCCAGAATTCCCTACAAGCTAATGGTGTCATGGCTTCTCTAGACCAGTGAGTATCAAACCTGATTTTCATCAGAATGACCTGGAGGGCTTGTTAACACAGAGATTCTTGAGTCCCACTCCAAGAGTTTCTGATTCCATAGGTCTTGCGGGACAGCGAGAATAGTTTGCATTTCTAGCAAGTTCCTGAGTGATCCTGATACTGAACGTCCAGAGCCGCGCATGGAAGACAGCTACCCCTGAAACGAGGCGCTGTCTTCAACCTCAGTGTGGATACACTAAGAACCTCTTAGAAAGATGCAAGAGCTCATTTCTGAGGGTAAATAAACATATTACAATGGAAATTCATTTAACTTCTCTCTTCTGGTTTGTCAAAAGCCTGTCAGTACTTTTCTTCCCATTTTCAAATGGGGTTCTCAGTCGGACAAAATTCCATCCCTGAATCTCTGCACAAGATGACCTTTTGCTTCTGTCTTGCCTGGCCAGCAAACCATCACTCTACAGATTGGCTTTGTGTTTTTTTCTTAGAAATCCCCACTCTTCCCTAGATGTGACACCAGCCCAGCGCACACCCCAGTCTGAAACTGTGCCTTTCTCACAAGTCACTCTGGCATTAAGACACTTGCACCCCGTTTTATAGTCTCATTCCCACAGGGTCTTCCTTTTTTTGATCTTTTACTGACAATCCTGTTTTCTGTGTACAGTATTCCCAAAGCCAGACTCTCTATTATCCCTGTTCATTTTAACCGTATCGGAGAAGCGATTCTGTGTAATGGTTAAAGGCCCTAGTTACGCTGTCTGAAGTACCTACATTCAAATCCTATCCTTACCATTTACTGTGTTAGCTGAGGCATGTTATCGGCTCCCTGTCTCAGCTTGTCATATGTAAAATGTGGATAATAATGCCTAACCTCATATGGTTGTTGTTATGAGGCATGAGGATTAAGTTAATTATTATTTGTAAATGGTTTTATACAATGCCAGGCACACAGCAGGTATAATCAGTGTTTGTTGGATAAACTGTCAGTTATTATTTATTTCTTCCTAGATCTAAAATACCCATCCATCAGTATTTCAGAAAAGGCAATTTGATCCTTAATATTGCTTAGAAATTCATTTGTTCTTTTTTTTTTTAAGATTGATTGATTGATTGGTCAAAGAGAGAGAGAGAGAGAGAGCACAGCAGGGGGAGCAGCAGAGGGAGAGGGAGAAGCAGGCTCCCCGATACGAGGCTTGATCCCAGGACCTGGAGATCATGACCTGAGCTGAAGGCAGATACGTAACCAACTGAGCCACCCAGGCGCCCCTCATTTATTCATTTTTTGTTAAAATTATCTTACTTTCTAGTCGTCAGTGTATTGCAGGCTTGCTTCTGCCACTAAGCTGTCCACCTTTTCGAGGTTGCCTTCAACCTTCTGCTCTCAAATCTAAAGGCTTTCTTTGCTTTAATAATAGTTTTCTTCCTCAATTCAAAATTAGTCTGTGTCAAACACCAAAGGAACTAACCTGAAAATCATAACTAAAGATAATGAAAATCCTAGAATTCTAAAAACTTATCATGTAACATATATAGATCAAGACGACTGAGACTCCTGGGTGTCTCAGGCAAAAAAATCATTGGGCATCCCCTTCACATCAGCATTTCTTTAGAAGGGAGGGTCTAAGGATCAGGTGAGAGAAGATCAGACAAGGAGATCTCAAGGTCATGGATCAGGCTTCATCTACTCTTTGCGCCACTCAGGTCCCCAAATTTGTACACCTCGTGGATCCAAACAAAAGTCATAGTAATTGGGCCTACTCTACTTAAAAGGAAGTTTCATGGCCATAGTTTTGTACTGGAGCATGATCTTGGGGATCTCACCACTCCAGACCCACCCTAACTGTCACACTGAAGTATCGATTCTCTCAAAACAGTCAAAGGCGCCCTGATAAACACGCTTTTCTCAGTTTCATTATATTCACAGTGATGCTTGGTGTCCCATATATATTGATACGTCAGGCGCTACCTGGCTGGTTTGCCCCTTTGTTTGGGTCCGACATTATTTTTGTCATTTTATAAAATGGTAATCCGCTGGAATATTTTCAACAAATTCTGGCCTACGACATGATTTTCAACGGATGAACAGTAGTCTGTAGTATCAAGGCATCATAATTTATTTAAAGAATCCCATCATTTTGGCACTTATATTTCCTAGATCTTGACAGTGTTCACAAATATACTGTACTACTTATGTACCTCTCCTGTAACTCTTTACATTTATACTGTATTCTTTCCTTAGGGGGAATTCTTCGAAGAAAACTTGACGGTTCAGATGATATGAATATTTTAAGGCACCTCATACATCCTTCCCTCCAAATAGATTGTGTCAATTTCTATTTTATGCAGATATGAATGAAACCAGGAAAATATTGGACGAAAAAGTATTCCTGGGAGATAGAACCTGAGACCAGGCGCTAAGTATATGTTTGATGTATACGAGGAATGATAAGGTGGGCAGTGTGGTCTGCACTGAGTGAGTGAAAGGGAAGTGGTAGAAAATGAAGTCATAGAGGGAAGCAGGGCCAGATGGTGGGGTGGCCCTGAAGGACAACATAAGAACTTAGCCTTTGACTCCGAATAAGATGGAGCGCCAGTGGGCCAATGGAATGTTCCGAGCAGCGAATACACATGGCATGACGTGTGTGAGCAGGGTGACTCAGGCAGCCATGTTGAGAGACCATTGCGATAGTAGAGAAAAGACACACGAGATGACAGTGACTTAGAACAGAGCTCTGCCAGAAGGTAAGAGGCCTCACATTTTAAATGTACTTTATTTTGAGTAAAAAAAAACTGCCAAGAGTTGTTAAGTGGCTGAATATGTGATGCTAAAGAAAGAGAAGAGTCAGGAATAACTGAGCCTCTTCATTTGATCAGCCGGAATCACGGAGTTGTCATTTAACAAGATTAGGAAAACTGGAGGAGGAATTTTTTTGAGATGAAAACTGGGACCAGCTTTAGTCCCAGACACAGGGCCAGGAAAATCCCACAGCTTGATGGGCTAAGGACTGCATCAATAAGCTCAATCACTATGTTAAAAGAGATGGAATGCATAATAAGTCTGTTTTATTTATTTTCCCACTCTATTAGCCACATTATTCCTGATAGAGTCATCTGCAATCTGCATGCGATCCTGACTAGAACACATACTAAAGTATTGGGCAAACCGTTTAATCTCTCTGAGCCTCAGTTTCCTCTGCTATGAGCTAGGGAAATGGAAGACATTATTTACTTGCAAGGATTAAATGAAATAATGGATGAAAGGTGCCTAGCGCAATAGGTGGCACGCAGTTAAATTTCAACAAATGTTACTTCTTTCCTCCCTCCCCCTCGCCAAATTCTAAATCCCTTTGGAATATTGTCTCCATAGCCCTGACAGCTTACTGTACATTACGATATATATGGTAGGTGGGTAGTATTTATTTATTTCAATAGAATTAAGTACATCATAAGCACTCATTTTTAACTGCCATGACAGGCTGTGATCCCAAATCATACGCACGTCGGGTAAGCTTAGTTACATATATCATTCTCCGTACTTAACATTGGCATCATTCCTCTGTAGCCAACTGGTACTTTTTTGGTAAATTGTGTTTTACTGACAACTACTTTCATGGTCTGTGATTTTTATTTTGCATTTCCAGCATAAATGCTTTTGCATCTAGCATTTTCTCCATACCCCATTCAATTCCCCTGCGGAAACTGAGAGACTCATTGTCCTCTCTTTACCAGGCCTAGGAAGAATGAATTTAATGTTGTTTCTCCCTGGAAAGGGGGAGTTTGGGGGTAGCCAGGTAGGGGAAGTCTGCACTAGAGTCCAAGGAGCCATTGTGGGTGTGGGTGTGTGTGTGTGTGTGTGTGTGTGTGTACACATGTGCATGTCTTCTAGTCCACTACCTGTGGTGCAAGGAACCCAAGTATGTTTCTCAGGAACAGCTGCTTGGGCTGTGCTGCGGTATTCAATTTTGACACAGCGATCTGTGGGTCTAGGAGAGCTGTGAAAACATGAACTCCCCTCCTTCTCCTCCACTTTTAACTTCTGTCACCCATGGAGGAGAAGCAGCTTGGGGTTCTTCATGAACTCTCCAAAACTCTCTAGATAATTGCCCGGCTCTTACTTTTCATTGCCTTAGAGAGTCAGAAGAAATGGATTTTCTTCAGATTGGATGCACTCCAGATAATAAGGTTCATGTTCTTCACATCATGAGTCTGAGTTGCCAGGATACACAGGCTTCGGGCCACCGTGTGAAGGTGGAAACCTGCTCCACACACAGTTCACATTAGACTCGCTGATTAAGGTCGAAACATCCCCCCATGACAGCAGTTCTCTCTTGTTTACCATTTCAGCAACTGCACCCAATCACGGGGAGACATCTAATCAGCTAATTGACCAAATTCAGACAGGATGTCATGGAAATATTTCCAGACAAATTAGTATTTATCTTTTTTTTCCAAGGTCTGCTGGGCAGGAAATTCCCAAACCTTTAGCAATTTCTGTTAGAACTAAATGAACTTCACTATCAAGAAATGCTTCTTTCTTTCCAACCTAACTCCCTCAGTTTGTGGCTTGTTCTTTTCTTGTTCTCTTCTGACCACACAAATCTCTATTTTGCAAAGACTTTTAGAATCCATGCTAAATTAATCCCAATGGCAACTGAGATGTACAACTGTACTAAAAAAAGAGAAAAAAATGCTTAGTTCTTTCTAAGCAGATCATCTCTGTTTTTTATGTTCATTAAATATGTCAAGTAAAAACCTCGAAAAAATTACTTTTGTGCATTCCTAAGCCAGTTATAAATCTCAATTTAAATTGCAACAGCTTCTATGTTATTGGAATTAGTGAAGTGAAAATTAAATGTATTTATGTTTATTTATTTCGATCTTCCCTCCGTCTAAAAAGGCTGTAAGGTGGCTAGAAATTGAGGCTATTACTACTCGGTGTTCAATACAAAGTCAGAGTGTAGTGTAATTGCATGTGGAATAAATTAAGCAAAATGAATAAAAATTAATTGCATGTGGAATAAATTAAGCAAAATGAATAAAAATCAAATAACTTAGTACAACCTGAAAACATTAAAATGAAACAAAGAAAATAAACTGGAAGAGCAAAATAATACAGGTGGGGCTAGTCATTAAACACTGACGAAACAGCCAAGTAGATAACCTTAAATACAATAGGTCAGGATTAAATTAGATAATAAAGTAGATACTAAGATTCTCATGGCTTGTCTCAGTTTTGTGCATATTTATAAAATTTTAAGTGACTACAGTTTAAGACATCTGCAATTTAGTGTTAAGTGTGTGTGTGTGTGTGTGCGTGTGTGTTATATATTGGTCAACCTTTAAGGCAGGCTGTGTGACCAAGTAATGATGGAAATCTAAAATGCCTGGCTTAAATGATCACCTAGGGAATGAAGTTCATGGAAATGAGCAGGGTGCCATTCATTAGCATGTCAACGATGCTTCTTCAACAGGATGCCATTAAATTATTGTGGTGATAATTGAGACACTAAAAAGAGACAGATGCTGGGCCTGTAGTTCCTAAGATCTTATAACCCATTAGCAATTAAATTTCAATGAGCTAACATAACTTCACTCTCACTAAATTAACAACTGGGAATATTCTTTCTGCAGCTTTTTCCTGGCGGGTTTTTGCCCGATTTTAAAAGCAAAGTGGAACTCCGTTAAGGTGCAGGATTCAGGAGACAGAGCATCCAAGTATTAAGGGTGTCTTACTCTTGGAACTGGATCTTGGGTGGCAGCCAGCCAAAGCAGGGCTGGAAGTGGCAGTCTAATGACGTCAGAGTGATCTGATGGTGGCGACAGAATTTATGCTCAGAAGGTCAGTTCCTTCAGGGAGAGCGTGCAAGTACTCTCTCTCTAGGTAAGAATAACCCCAGGGGCACCTGGGTGGCGCAGTCAGTTGACCGGCCAACTCTTGATTTCGGCTCAGGTCCTGATCTCAGGATCATGAGATCAAGCCCCACGTCAGGCTCCCCACTCAGTGAGGAGTCTGCTTGGGATGCTCTCTCTCTCTCTGCCCCTGCCCCCTCCCAACTCATGTACACTCGCTCTCTGTCTAAAAATAAATAAATCTAAAAAGAAGAAGAGGAAGAAGAGGAGGAAGAGGAAGAAGAGGAAAAAGAAGAAGAAAAGGAGGAGGAGGAGGGGGAGGAGGGAGAGGAGATGGAGGAGGAGTAACCGCAGAGGCTCTGTGGGTCAGTGATTCAAGGAAATACAGAAAGACAACACAATTCCAATCTGACTGGGCTCCATTAGTCAGGATGAATACACGCTGCGGTAACAAATTAATCCAAAAAACATCTCACTGGCTTAACACAACGGAGATGTGTTTTTTCCTTCCTCAAATCTCAATGCGGGTACTCAGCAATCCTGGCAGATCTGATCTTACAATGTGATCATTTCAATATATAGCCTACAGGTCTCTAGAGCGAGGGAAGAGAAAGCAGCATGCAAGCCTGCAATACAGGTTCAGAATTCACGCAGAATGAGTCCACATCATTTCCACTGATAGACCACAGCCTAGAACCAATGACGGGACCCTACCTAACTGCAGTGAAGCTGGGAAGCAGTGGAAGTACCTCTATACCGGGAAGCAGTAAGTACCTCTGACCCTAAGTATGATCTACAACAGAGGACGATCGTTACAAGTAGAGCAAAGCCGGTAAACATTTATGCTATGAGCAGACAGGCAAAGTCAGATTCTGATGGGTTGAGGAAATCAAGCCCTAGAAAACACTGGGGTTAAAACTACCCTATCAAAAAGAAAGTGACAGAGTATAAGGGGAAAGGTCCAGTTCCAGTAGTCTTGTAACAAGGACTTGGAAAGGTAGCGCAGCGGTTTAGAACGAATCTGCATTCTAGAATCATATTATATCCTACTTCTACTCCTTACTTACCAGGATACCTTGGCGGGTTACATAATTTATCAGGTGCTGAATTTTCAGTGTGCCATTATGGGCTGAACTGTGTCTTCCAAAATTCATATGCTGAAGTTCTAACTTCGTATCTCAGAATGGACTGCATTTGGAGACAGGACCTCTAAAGAAGTCATTAGTGAATATGAGGTCACTAGAGGGGCCCTAGTCCAATATGACTGATTTCTTTATAAAAAGAGATTAGGAAAAAAAAAAAAACAGATTAGGACATAGAAAGACAGAGGGATAAGAACATCTGAAGATAGTAGAAGAAAGTAACCTACAAGCCAAGGAGAGAGGCCTTAGAAGAAACCAACCCTGTCAATGCCTTGATCTTAGACTTCTAGCCTCCAGAACTATAAGGAAATACATTTCTCTAGTCTAAAGCACCCAGGCTTGTGGTACTTTGTTATGGCAGCCCTAGAAAATTGACAATAATGCATGTGCCAAAGTATAATAACACCAGTACTTTCCCAACATAGTTTTCTTCCTGCAAAACCACGTTAGTGAGTTGTCAATGTTACGCCACAGTTAATTGTTATGTTTTTCTCTTTTAGGCTGGGGGTTCCTCAATGTCAATGCTATGTTACTTGTCACTGAATTCCCAGTGTTTCACACAAGCCCTGGACACATACAGGTGTTCCAAAATAGTCTGTGGAAGGAAGGGAGAAAGGAAGGGAGAGAGGGAGAAATGCAAGGAGGGAGAGAGGGACCCATGCCCAGAGGAACTTATTAACAGGAATCCATGTGCAGCAAACTAAAGGCATTAACTAGAACGACCAGGCACGGATACTGAGCCAACCTTTGCTAAAGCAGATGCTTCCAATATGCTTCATGTTCAGGGCTAGAATCAGGTAAGGAGACAGCTTATCTGCCTATAATAGTGGTATACAGGTGTGAGAATCCAGGCAAGTACTGAAAACATCAAACAATATATACTTTCCCATCTAATAACATTGTGAAACACTCAAGAACCTCAACATGAACTCTCACTGTGTCTCCAATGATGACAATACATTTAGGACATTAGATGATGGGTTTCAAAGTAAAGAGAGCATCTTCACTGAAGACACCTGAGGTACAGAGAATGATTCAATGCAACAAACATTTACTAAGCACCTCCTTGTACAAGGCACTCTGCTCAGTTATGAGGAAACAGAAAGGTGACTAAGACCCAGTTCCTAGTCCCAAGAGCTTGTAAAACTCTGCTATTTTGGACATGATTCCGATTTTCTCACCCAAATAAGCAAAATATCAGCAAATACACACCTGTGTTTGTGTAGTTAAATAAAAATAAACAGCAGCACAGCTAGGTTGGAAAATAACAATTACATCTCAAATAATCCCCCTGAAGCCCAAAATAATTTATTTGCATTTTTCAAAAAGGAAATTGAAGTTAAAAATGCACACAGGCACTTAGCAAATGCCTATTGACTGGAACAGAATTAATTCTTGTTACAGTCAAGAACAAATACCTGTGGGTCAGCTGGTAGAGGTGGGTCAAGGATGTAGTTTGTGCTTAAAAAGAGAGGGAAAGAGAAAAAAAACAAAACCAGAAAATTCTGCCTGGATTGTGAAGGTGTCCAAGGTCAGCTCATGACCTGAGGATCTGTAAATACAGATTTATTATCTGTAAATACATCTGTAAATACGTAATTCGAAACCTTCCCAAGAGAGCCTTCAAGGTATTTGTAAATAGGGGCGCCTGGGTGGCTCGGTGGGTTAAGCCTCTGCCTTCGGCTCAGGTCATGATCTCGGAGTCCTGGGATCGAGCCCCGCATGGGGCTCTCTGCTCAGCGGGGAACCTGCTTCCCCCTCTCCCTCTGCCCGCCTCTCTGCCTACTTGTGAATAAATTTAAAAAACTTAAAAAAAAAAGATATTTGAAAATATGCCTTGTCTGTTACTCTTCTCCAATGTACCTTTCTATTGTGAGAACTTGTGTGTGACAGGAGCAGGATAGCATTTAAGGCATAACCAATCCAATGGAGCTTATCGCCCCAAAATTACTTTCATTCCAACCTTCATTCCTCATTCCAGAATGTCTCCCAGATGATCTAAGAACATGTGGACATGGTACTTGGGAGTTAGCAGTTCTAGAGAGGCCCTAGAGTGAATCCTGTGGACGGATGCAGGACAGTGAGGGAAGCAATGACGACATCTCAGCAGAGACATAGATATTGATGCCCAGCTTAGGCTCTAGGTGACACCACTGTTCCTTCCCTAGAGAGAAGACTAATAATAGCTACTGTGTATCTAAGTGCCTACCACGTGTCACATACTGTGGAGTATCATTCCAGTAAGCTATCCACAGCACCCACAGACATATCCCAAGAATTCATGTTACCATGCACATTCTATCTTGTCCATCTGAATCTCAGAATAAATGCCAAAGCATCACAAAGCGAAGGCAAACAGCAGAATGTGTACCGAGATCGGTGTGTTTTTGATGTGCTACAGTACTCGACTGGAAAAAAACAAAAAAACAAAAAAACGAAACAGAACGAAGCATACATTCTAAGCCTCAGCGCCCTAACAGAGACGACGGTGTCACAATTCATTTGGATATGCATCTCAGACAGGGGTGCGCTGATTATCGTTTTTAAATTTCCTGACCTGTAGCATTTGCTTACTTCTGCCATATAAATACCCCCTCCTATGGTCACTTTCAGGCTACTCATGTGAAGTCAGAGAATATGCAATTCAGAACACATGCTCACTTCCAGCTTTCCTGGGTTATACAAGTCAATTCCTGCATGTTTCTGAAGCATTATAGCATTCAAGTTTGGAGAATGGTTTCCATTTTTATATGAATTAGAGTAGATTCAGGTTATCTTTAAAATATCAGCACACTTATGCACTTGTAATCGAATATACTTCCTTTATTAGGAGGATGTGCCATACATGTAAATGACATTATTATATGGATTAGAACGGAAAAAAAGGCCAAAAACTGATTGGATGCCGTCAGCAAAAACTGGCATTGTTAATTAAGCAGTTTTTTGAAAACTATGTGTTTTCACAAGCTGCTCAGGAATGTACCTACATCTGAATCAGCTAAGATGTTATTAAAGTAGAGATCCCTGTCCCATTCACAAGAAAAGGAAAATGGCCTGAAAATGGCAACATGGAATTGCAACAGGCAGCATTACAAGTGTCCAGGAGGCCAGTTGAACGAAAGGTTTAATCAACCTCTTGTCCCATTTTTAAGAGATATGCCAGTGAGGTTACATGAACCAGAACTTGACTCAGTCAGAACTTAGTGTCCTCAACAGCCCGTCTTCTAGGGAGGGAGGGTGAGCCTGTTCCAGGAGTCCTGGCTCAGCCCATATATCCATCTCAAGACAATGTCTCCAAGATCCTTGCAATCCCAAAGGGGACTTCTGGACATCTGGAACGATGCTGGCAAGGGACTCCCACACCGACACCAGCATAAGCAAGGTTTGAACTAAGCCTCTTAGAGTTCCCTGAAGTGGGGCAGGGGGAAGGTATCTGATAGTTATACACATGGCATCAGTAGATGTTAATGTGTAAATAAAAGTGGTCCATGAAAACGTGGATTTGAAATTGCTGGATTACGTAGTCATAAATGAATTATTGAAGAGATTCTCAGAGCATTCTTCGAATAAGTTCTGAATCTCCAAAAACAGGGTACAATAAATATACAGATGTTTTATATAGTGCTTCTGAAACCTAGTTCACCATTTTAGTAAGGGTCTAGGATCCCATGACGATCTAACCTAGCTGCGGAGAAACACATGTCTTGGTCCACGCACATATCTCCTACCAGAGAAGGTAGCAGAGTTTAAATTTCTACTTTTTATTAGATGTTTTATATGCATTTTGATGATCTGTGAAAAAAACTGGCAATTTTTTTTTTGAAGGGCCACTTAGTAAATATTTTAAACTTTGCAGGTTACATATGGTGTCTGTCACATGCATCTATCGATGTACACACTTATTTTCTAGCTCTTTCCAACTGTAAGGAAACAAAACAAAACAAAACAAAAAACACCCCGCACACCTCTTAACTCAGTAACCACACAAAAAGGAGCTGCAGAGCCAATCTGACCTCCAGGCTGGAGTCAGCTGACCCCTGATCTATGATAACAGTTTCAAAGTTCATCGAAGGACTCAGCATCAAACTGAAGGACAAGGTTTAGATGGTCTCAAAAAGGCTTCCTACTCCTCCTAACCCAAGCTTTTCTGATATCAGAGTGTTAGGGTCTCTAGGGTTAGAACTATCGTTCTGTGCTTTTGAGAGTACATGATCCCTTGTGATAGCGAGCTTCCAAGATGGCACCAATGACCCTTCCCCTCCTGGCATTCACAACTCTGTGTTGTCCCCACCCACAGTGTACCAGCATGGTTATGAATGACCACTAGAAAGTGGTAGAAGGATGTGTTATCTAAGCCTAGATTATAAAAGACATTGTGCTACCTGCCTTGGATTCACTCTACTTCTTAGATCCTTGCTCCGAGGAAGGCAAATGTCATATTGTGAAGACAAGCAAGTGGTGCAGGTAGTAAGGAACCACGGGCCTCCTGCCAACAGCCACGTGAGTGAGCCATTTTGGAAGTGAATCCACCAGCTTCAGTCAAGCCTGGAGATGACTGCATCCCAGAAGGGAGCTTAATTGCAACCTCGCGACATCCCCTCTGCCAGAACCACTCAGCTGTCAGCTCAGGTGTCAGCTAAGCAACACCCAAACTCGTCACCCACAGAAAATGTGAGGTAATAAATATTTGTGGGTTTAAATTGCTAAGCTTTCAGATAATTGTTTACAGGGCGATAAATAATACACTACAGATTATCATCTTGACACAGCCAACTTGAGGTCATGGATAGTTTTTTTCAGTCACTTTGCCACAGGCATGTTTATGTAGGTACATTTCAGCAAGTCTGTGTAAACTTTATGAAAAATAACCAAATATGCAGATTACACAAATTCAAACTCCTATCGCCGGCGCCGACCTACACAAATGCTTAGACATGGATGAGATAAGAGATAGCCTGCTGAAGTGAAGCTCAGGGAAAAGCTGAGAGGAGAGTGAGGCTTAGGTATGCACTGGGGATGGGATGCACATCAGAGATAAGTAAGAAATAAGGTTAGCGAGATGCCTGGGTGGCTCAGTTGGTTAAGCATCTGCCTTCGGCTCAGGTCATGATCCCAGAGACCTGGAATCGAGCCCCATGTCAGGCTCCCTGCTGAGCAGGGAGCCTTTTTCTCCCTCTCCCCACTGCTGAGCTCACTCCGTCAATAAATAGATAAAATCTTGAAAAAAAAAACAAAAAAGATATACGGTTAGGGTAAGCCTACTCATGCCCTTTAATAACTTTTAAATGACCATTATTCTTAGCCAAGCCCATGTTGATTTGTTCTGCTTTATTTTTTGAATACATTATTATCCAGGTTGTACACATACAGGCCAAGAAGATTTAAGACAAGTCAATTAAAATTAGCTGGATAATGACTCCATATCCCTACCAACCCACTCCTTTCTACCTACAGTCACTCATTTATATAGTCACAAACACTAATCGATTGAACATATTTTATTAAGTGAAACAAATATAAGCTACCTGAAGGCAAGCATCCTTGTTCTCAAGCTTTGTATCCTTCTCAGTGCCTAACACAGAACCAGATACATTGTATGAAGCTAAGCAGAACAGACCAAACTACAAATAACATAAGACTATCAGTTACAATATATGGCTTCCATTCCCATTTAATAGCTTAGAAGAATCATTTTGATTCTTTGATTTGCAATGAGCTCACTGGAAAATGGGGATAATAATACTTTCTGGCAGGGTTATTTTGAGGTTCAAATAGAATGATAAATGCAAAAGAGCTCTGGCAACTGGAAATCTACGGAAATGTGAGGTGTTGTTAAAACAAAGCTTCATAAATATGTACTGAGTTAATCTATTCAGATGCTTTAGAGATTCTGATTTTTTTTTCTAAAAATATGAGTCAAGTTTCCCTAAATGTAGCAGTTAACAACCATGTTTCTCTATTAAAGGCAAAAGTCATGTCTGCATTTTAAAGGACTAAAACATGGAAATTCTTTTTTTTTTTAAGATTTTATTTATTTATTTGACAGAGAGGAGAGAGATCTTAAGTAGGCAGAGAGGCAGGCAGAGAGAGGGGGAACCAGGCTCCCTGCTGAGCAGAGAGCCCGATGCGGGGCTCGATCCCAGGACCCTGAGATCATGACCTGAGCCGAAGGCAGAGGCTTTAACCCACTGAGCCACCCAGGTGCCCCTAAAACATGGAAATTCTGATATGATCCATTTATATCTGCATAAATATATAAGGAGGAAACTCTTAACACTTTATCTATGCTTTGGGTTTGGTTTTGTTTTACTCTACATGAATTAGTACACATCCCCACCTGTGATTAAAATGCAAGACTTAAATTTAAAAATCTATTTCAGTGTCTTCAAGAATGTGATGTTAAATATATTCTCTCTCTCTCTCAATCATATGGTGAGATGCCCGAGATGTTGCATTTTCTTTCATTACAGTTCAGTTCTCTTGCTCCAAATTCCTCTTTGTTTCAATTTCTTAAACTTCTGAAATCAGGGCATGCCGCTTGGTAATGGATTTGCTATTCGTTATTTTCTGGCACAGGAATAGTTTAACTGAATCATTCACAGTCCATCAGTCTAAAAGAGATCCCACTCTAGCACTGCCATAGGGTGTCAGGATATTATTAATGTAAAAAATATACAGATTCTTATATATGACCCCAAGTGCTTCAAATCCAATGAGACCAAGAGGGAACTTTTTGATACTGAGAAGAAAATTTGATCTTGCCGAAAAATTTTGCCAGAAGCTCTATTCTCAGACTAGACAGACTAGCAATTCACCCAATTGAACAGATTTTGGCATCAATGCATGTAAAAAAGAACCCTTTATGTTTTCCAATAAAGTTGAAAATGTTACACGTTATCTGGTTAAATGTAATAAACATTTCTTGTGTTCACTCATTGTTCTATGCGCTGTGGGGGTACAGAGATGGTCTTTACTCTCTAGGGGCTTATGTGTCTAGAAGACACAGATAAGTGAGACATAATGAAATAAATGTTATGAAACATAATGAAGTAAATGGCATGTCCAGGTATAAGGATTGCACTCTGGGTACAGAACGAGAAATGATTAATTCTGAACAGAGAGACCAGAGCACTAAATCTGAGCCTGTGAGAAGATTCTAGTAGGCAGAAACCAAACCGTCCAGGCAGAGGGAAGTCTAAAAAGAAATGCTGTTTAAGGCAGAAAAGTGTTTAAGGTCCACAGAGAGTAAATATTTTGCAAGGCTTGAATGTAATATTCAAAGGGCGAATTTGGATCTGAAACTGAAAAAGTGGTTTAGGATCCAACTAGCAATATCATGCTATGAAGTTTAGAGTTTATTTTGAAGGAAATTGGGAGTCATCGACAAATTTTAACAAACCGAATTTGAGATGTCTGTTTTATCAACCTTTGCTTTATAAAGACAATTCCAAAAACAGCATGAGGGAGGGGCACCTGGGTGGCTCAGCTGGTTAAGCATCCGACTCTTGGTTTAGGCTCATGTCACAATCTCAAGGTCATTAGATTGAGCCTTGCATTGGGGAGTCTGCTTAAGACTCTCTCTCTCCCTCTCCCTCTCCACTATAAATAAGTGTTTTTTTAAGATTTTATTTATTTATTTGAGACAGAGAGAGAGAAAGCACGAGCAGAGGGAGAGGGAGAGGGAGAGGCAGACTCCCCCCTGAGCAGGAAGCCCGATGTGGGGCTCAATCCCAGGACCCTGGGACCATGACCTGAGCCGAAGGCAGATGCCCAACCAACTGAGCCACCCAGGCACTCCAATAAATAAGTCTTAATAAACAAAAAAACAAAACAAAACAAAAAATGGCCATTCCTTTCCAGCCCCAGCCCTGGCCATAGCAGCCATTGAGATGTTGATGCCCAAGAAGAACCGAATTGCCATTTATGAACTCCTTTTCAAGGAGGGAGTGATGGTGGACAAGAAGGATGTCCACATGCCCAAATGCCCTGAGCTGGCAGACAAGAATGTGCCCAGCCTTCACATCATGAAGGCCATGCAGTGTCTCAGATCACAAGGCTACACAAAGGAAAGGAAGTTTGCTTGGAGACATTTCTACTGGTACCTTACCAACAAGGGTATCCAGTATCTCCGTGATTACCTCCACCTGCCCCCTGAGATTGTGCCTGCCACTCTGCACCGCCGCCGCCCTGAGACTGCCAGACCACAGCCCAAAGGTCTGGAAGGAGAGCGACCTGCAAGACTCACATGAGGGGAAGCTGACAGATCCCTACAGACTGAGTGCTGTGCCCCCTGATTCCGACAAGAAAGCTGAGGCCGGGGCTGGGTCAGCAACTGAGTTCCAGTTTAGAGGCGGATTTGGTCATGGACATGGTCAGTCACCTCGGTAAATTTGGAGATTGTTTTGTGTTGAATAAATTTGTAGTCAGAAAAAGAATTAAAACAAAAACAAAAAAACAAAAAAAAACAGCCTGAGGATTGGTCTGAGGCTATAACAGAATGAAGAAAGGGGTGCTGGTTAGTCCAAAAGGGAGATCTGTCTGAGGGAAGATAGTGGCAAATAGAAAGGAAGAGGATAACTGGGACTGACATGAATGATATTTCGAAGACAGGACCAACAGGATTTAGCTGATTGGATGGGTGGGGAAGTATGGACATCAAATAATCTAGAATGAACCTGACGTTCTACCACTGGTAACTAGGGGCTGTGATGAGCTAGGTGGTTATCAGGAAACCGAACAATAAAGTAACAGTAATGGTATCGTCAGAGATACTTACACGAGAATCTACTCATGGATGGAAAGAAAGAAGGCTGGAAGTGATTATTCTTCCTCTTAGAAAAGAAACAGAAAAACACATCTGAAAATGATGCGTAAGTAAAAGATGGTGACTTCTAATGAAAGGATATTAGTCCACCTCCATGTGGAGAAATAAGGAAGTGTTCAGTTTCCAACATGTGAGTCTTGGTTTCTGCCCAGGTGAGCCAGACTCATAGCAGGGATGGCGGCAGGTTTCTGTGTGGTCCTGGAGACCCAGATGGGTGGAATGTAGAATAACCTTAGAGGAATGGGGGGGGGGGGGGTCAAACGTCAGAAGAGCTTATAGAGACATGGAAGCAGCCCAAATGGAATGACTTCCCAGGTATTCAACCAGGCTGAATCAAGTTCAATACTCATGAAATTCCAACAGAGACAGCACGGTGGTAAGGCTGATATTGGCAGCTTTACATACGGAGCTAAGATTGTTTTATGTTAATGATGTATAGTACTATCGCTCTACAGCAAGAGGCTGTCTCTTATATTTCGGATATTTCCAGTAGTACGGGGAGCTGGGAACGGGGAAATTTTCCAATAAGGCGATAATCAACCCGCTGGGTTCCTGGGCGTGGCCTACAGAGCCAAGCAATACACTACCAGAGACCTCAGGCAGAAGAGAAAGGAGAGAGAGCTGAAGAGAAAAACAAGCAGGATGAACTGAAAGGGATTGAGAGAGAACTGACAGAAGCCCAAGACAACAGCATACTAAAGTGAGCCTGCCTTTCTCAGGAAAGGTGTGGATGAATATAGCTTTCTGCATTGTGTGATGCTCACCGAAAACAACAACAACAACAAAAAACCCTATATATTAACAAATAATATACTAACACTAGTATGACAAAGGAAAGAGATGCTGAGGAATGCTTCAGTCAACCAGTGCTAACTGGTTTGTTTGTTTGTTTATTTATTTAGAAAAGGATCGGGGAGGGGCAGAGGGAGAGGTAGAGAATCTTTTTTTTTTGAAATTTTTTTTATTATGTTATGTTAGTCACCATACAGTACATCATTAGTTTTTGATGTAGTGTTCCATGATTCATTGTTTGCGTATAACATCCAGTGCTCCATGCAGTCCGTGCCCTCCTTAATTCCCATCACCAGGTTCACCCATCCCCCCACCCCTCTCCCCTCTAATACCCTCTGTTTCTCAGAGTCCACAGTCTCTCATGGTTCATCTCCCCCTCTGTTTTCCCCCCCTTCGTTTTTCCCTTCCTTCTCCTAATGTCCTCCATGTTTTTCCTTATGCTCCATACGTAAGTGAAAGCATATGATAATTGACTTTCTCTGCTTGACTTATTTCACTCAGCATAATCCCCTCCAGTTCCATCCATGTCAGTGCAAATGGTAGGTATTCATCCTTCCTGATGGCTGAGTAATATTCCATTGTATGTATGGACCACATCTTCTTTATCCATTTGTCTGTTGAAAGGCATCTCCACTCCTTCCACAGTTTGGCTATTGTGGACATTGGTGCTAAGAACATTGGGGCACACGTGCTCCTGCTTTTCACTACATCTGTTTCTTTGAGGTAAATACCTAACAGTGCAATTGCTGTGTCGTAGGGTAGCTCTATTCTTAACATCTTGAGGAACCTCCATACTATTTTCCGGAGTGGCTGCACCAGCTTGCAGTCCCACCAACAGTGTAAGAGGGTTTCCCTTAGAAAGAGAATCTTAAGCAGGCTCCACTCCCAGCATGGAGCCCCACGTGGGGCTCAATCTCAGAACGCTGAGATTATGACCTGAGCCAAAAATCAAGAGTCCGACACTCCACCGACTGAGCTACACAGGTGCCCCTAGCTAGTTGTTTAGACACAGATATAAATCACAGAATCACTTTCCACAGTTCATGCATGCCTGCATCCACGCATTCAGTATTTACTAGGTACCTCTAAGTCTCAGACACTATGCGGAGTTAGGGGTGATGCAAAAATCGGACAGTTCGGGATGCCTGGGTGGCTCAGTCGGTTGAGCCACTGCCTTCGGCTCAGGTCATGATCCTAGGGTCCTGGGATCGAGTCCCGCATCGGGCTCCTTCTCGGCCTGGAGCCTGCTTCTCCCTCTGCCTTCTCTGTCTGCTGCTCCCCCTGCTTGTGCTCTCTCTCTGACAAATAAATAAATAAAAATATTAAAAAAAAAAAATCGGACAGTTCTTGCTCTCAAGCAGATCACTACCTAGTTATACGTTAACCTAGAAGCTTGGAGGTGAGATCAGTTTAGCAATTAAATGTACTGCCTATTTCTGAAGGGTTGAATGGATAGACTAACAAAATAACGAAAGCTACAAATAGCCGTCTGTGAACATCAACTGTGTGCCACACGCTGAGCTGTGTAGTTCACATCCATCACTTCATTCAGTCCTCACAACAGTCGTAGGAGGTAGAGACTGTTACTCTAAAATTTTCAATAAGGAGATAGAATGTGAATTTAAGACACTTCCTCAGTGTCACAAAATGTAATTATTGCGGCTAGAAATTGAACATATATCCCCTTCATTTCAAAGCCCATTTTCTGCTCTCACTCCAGGTTACCACTCAGGAAACTTCTACCTAAAACTGAGGAAGGAGAGTTAGGAAGTCAAAGATAGTCTGAGAAAATCTCTGTGAAGAGGTAGGCCATGAGTGTGGAAGAAAGTAAGAAACCTGAAATGGCAGAAGGCTTTCCAGGTGGACATATATGACGCCAAGGTGGGGGCATAAATGGGAAAGGGGGATAGGAAGTATCAGCAAAAGCCCTGAACTAGGACCAAGCACACAGGAAAGCAGTCCAAAAAGAACTGGCCATGTGGAACCCACTGCCATATTGAAACACATGGAGGGCTTCTCATTTCCAGAATGGTGACCCTACTTCCAGTGAACCTCTGGGAGCCTTCATAAGGATGTATCATCATCATGAGGGTCATTTATTTCTTCCACTTCCACCTTTGCCCAAGTTTTTATTATTATTATTATTATTATTACTTTAGTTAGTTAGTAGGCTCCACGCCCAGCATGGAGCCCAATGCAGGGCTTGAAATCAAGAGCCTGAGAGGAAAACCTTAGCTAAAATCAAGAGTCATGGGACGCCTGGGTGGCTCAGTTGGTTAAGCGGCTGCCTTTGGCTCAGGTCATGATCCCAGGGTCCCGGGATCGAGTCCCACGTCGGGCTCTTTGCTCGGTGGGGAGCCTGCTTCTCCCTCTGCCTCTCTGCCTACTTGTGATCTCTCTCTCACTCTCTCTCTCTGACAAATAAATAAATAAAATTTAAAAAATCTTTAAAATCAAGAGTCAGAAGCTTAACTCAGTGAGCCACCCAGGTGCCCCTCTGCCAAAGGTTTTAATTAGCTAGATGCTCCTAGTAATCTGTGAAAGCATCAACAGGCTGCAGCTTAATATACATGCAAGCAACTTCCAGTTGGGAAAAGCTCAGCCAGCCGGCAACTCAGTTCCAGGTTCTGAAGCTGTGCTTCGGAATGCTGCTTGCAGATGTGTGTCAGCAAACAACCATGGCGTCTCACTCTGGGATGCTACCTAAATCACAAGTGCCCACTGAAAACAGCCACGCCCTGAGACTCCGTGTCGTGGGGATCTGACTGCAGTGTACGATTGTCATTTCCCTATCGATCATCTTCTTATTGAACATGCCTTAAAGAGTTGATTCAGGACCAAAATGATTGGAAAAAATGTTGCTCAAAGGAAATGGCTCCCACCAATGTGTTCGCTTTAATCTCTATGTTTCATATTAGGAAACAGAGAGAAAGACATTTATTTATTCATCCATTCATTTATCAAAAATATCTATGTCAAGGGGCGCCTGGGTGGCTCAGTGGGTTAAAGCCTCTGCCTTCGGCTCAGGTCATGATCTCAGGGTCCTGGGATCGAGCCCCGCATCAGGCTCTCTGCTCGGCAGGGAGCCTGCTTCCCCCTCTCTCTCTGTCTGCCTCTCTGCCTACTTGTGATCTCTTTCTCTCTGTCAAATAAATAAAATCTTTAAAAAAAAAAAATCGGGGCGCCTGGGTGGCTCAGTGGGTTAAAGCCTCTGCCTTTGGCTCAGGTCATGATGTCAGGGTCCTGGGATCGAGCCCCGCGTCGAGCTCTCTGCTCAGCGGGGAGCCTGCTTCCCCCTCTCTCTCTGCCTGCCTCTCTGCCTACTTGTGATCTCTCTCTCTGTCAATAAATAAATAAGATCTTATTAAAAAAAAAATCTACGTCAAAAACTGTGGTGATCACAAAGGGCACGATACAAAGATTAATAACATAAAGTCTATGCTCATCATAAATTACAGTGTAGGAAGAAAGGTATACATATGGATGTAATAGTATAATGCCTTGCTTCTCAAACCGGGACCTAGGAACACTGCCTCAGGATTCAGAGGTTAATCAATCAGATTATGTGCATGCCCATGTGTGACTCTTCTGAAACTTTCTAAGTAATACATCAAGCCCCATTTTGGATCATTTGGAGGTGTAGCTTATTAGAACATATGATCTTGAAGGGCCCCGATTGGTGTTTTAGTTTTAAAGGGGGTCACTGTCAGGTTTGTGCTTGTGTTTTCAATCAAGTTCATGCCAATGAGTACCCCTTTTGTTGTCCAGTACAAATAAAAGTAATGGCTTTATGATAAAGATAATGAGTTCTGGTTCCGCAAAGAACAAATCAGAGCATGGTGGGCCATGCAAACAAAAGTGTGAAAGGAGAAGTCATGGAAGAACTGAAGCATTACAAAGCTCAAAAAATTTGACAAGGCACTTTGTATTAACTATATTTTAGCTCTGAGATATACTTTGATTTCAGGAAAACATCATTGCATTATTTGAATTATGTGTTTATGTGTTTAAATAGATGTTTTTGAAAATAGCATATGCACGACTTTAGGTTTGGAAATATTCAAGTAACATAGTAAAATAAAACTTAAAAATAATTTAAGTTACACGATAATTATTCCTTTAAAAATGGTCCAGGGGCAGGATGCCTGGGTGGCTCAGTTGGTGAAGTGTCTGCCTTCGGCTCAGGTCAGAGTCTCCAGGTCCTGGGAACATTGGGCTCCCTGCTGAGCAGGGAGCCTGCTGTGCCGGCACCCATGCCCACTCCCCCTGCTTGTGCTCTCTACCTCAAATAAATAAAATCTTTAAAAAAAAAAAAATGGTCCAGGGGCAGGAAAAAAAAAAGGTCCAGGGTGCCTCGCCTAGGTTGAATATTCGGTGTAGCATCTAACTTTTCGTTTTCTGCTCAGGTGGTGGTGATCTCAGGGTCTTGAGATCGAGACCCACATCAGGCTCCACACTCAACTTGGAGTCTGCTTAAGGTCTCTCTCCCTATCTCTCTGCCCCTCCCGCCCATGCTCCCTCCCTCTCTTCCTCTCTCTCTCAAATAAATACATAAATCTTTTTTTTTTTTTAATGCTCCATATATTAGCCAGATTGAGACTCACTCTTGTGTCATTTGTCCATCCTGCCTGCCTCCACTCAACCACTTTGGTGCTGATCTCCTCACGTCCTAGTTTAACGGCTTACTAGGCCTCAGCTTAATTGACTCTTCCAAGGTACTTGATAATGTTTTCCATTTTCTTCTTTTTGCAATTCCTTTTTCTTCCAACTACTGAAAAATCACTCTTGTCTTCTGCTTCTTTGGCCACTCTTTCTTAGTCCTCTTCTGGAATTATTAGTCATCTATCAGTCTAAATAAATACTGCCACTTCTATGAGTTTGTCTAGTTTTTTATTTTTATCACTTTTGTACTGGACATGGGTAAATTCAGCTGCTCCTAAAGTTTCAGTGACTACGAATACAGCAACAACAAACTCTAAATATTGAGCCAAATGTCTCTCCTAAGCTCCACATCTGCTTCTACAACTGTGTACTGGGAATCTTCACCTCGATGGTCCACAGCCTTCTCAAAGTCAAGATGTAGGAAACTGAACTTATCAGCTAAACACACACGTGTGCACGCGCATGCGTGCTCTCTCCTCAACTTCACATCCTTTTACTCTAGGGTCTGTCTTGTGAGTGGCAGCCATCCCGAAGCATTTCTTAAGTTCTAGCCTGTATCTAAGTCAGAAACCTACAGGTGTGTATGCAGGACGCAAGCAGACCATGACTTCATTCTATCTTTCCACTTGCTGCTTCAAGCTCACTCTTCAAACTGGTTTTAATATCTATAGATAACATAGTTGGGCAGCTCCAACTGGTTTTGCAGTCACTTTCAAATTCTAGTGAAGGTGGGAGCCTATTTTAATTTTGTTGAGTTGCTCACCGCTATTGCGCACGCGGGTTTTCTCTGATCTCTTTGCTGGCTGGTGGTCCACTCTTCTGAGGTCACCTCGTTCTCCAATAGCCTTTTCAGGCAGAGCCCCTACCTCAGACAACTTAGTCTGTCTCCCTTCCTGTGGGCTCTGCCTCTGGCCCTCGAAAATAAAACCCCACCTGTTTCAGCAACAAACTCTGGGAGAACCAGCCATTCCCTGTGCAGCCCTGGGTCTATAATCTGCAGAAATACAGGAGTTTAAGCCATCACTTTTTTACTTCCAACTTCTCAGAGGTGAGCCATGTAACAGTCCCTACATCCCTTAAAACTCCAGGGAACACATGTCACAGTCTTGAAGCATCCCTCACTTGACTTGAGGTAGGTAGAAGATTGCTCCTCTCCTGACCCAAAGTGCATCCACAACTCTCTTCAAATACATGTGAATCCTTAGCTTCTTCAACCTCAGCATGAATTCTAAGCCTTTTCTTAGGAATATGGTTGGCAGGCTATTACTGGCAGAATCAGCTCGTGTTCTTCCCTTTGCAAGTGCTGCAAAAATGAACTAGGATCCCTCTTTAAAATGCTGTTTTTATTTTTATTTGACAACTGTTGCTTTGTTCTCAAGCTTTGGTGACTCTTCTGAAACTCACTGACATTGGGATAATTCCAATAGGACCTCTTATAATGCAATCTTGGCATTCCCTTTCCCTCACCCTAAAAGTGCTATCTCCTATCTCTTTTGCCCAACCATTCCTCTTTCCCTTTATTACTTTTTCTTTCTGACCCCCATTCATTCTACTCATCCTCCTCCCCCATTTCCATATCCTCCAAACTTACTCTCTTGTCTCCAATGTTACCTTCTTCCCTCTACATCCTAATCATAAACCATCATTCACCTATCAAAAGGAATGGTGTTTCTAAAATGCATGTATATGATGACTACAACACACACACACTAAATATAAAGAAACATATAGGTTGCAAATAAAAAGATGAAAGGAGTTGTTATCACGGAAATGCTCAGCAAAGAAAGCTGGTATGGGTCTATTTATGACAGACACAGCACTTTCAGGTGAAGAGGATCACCAATGACAGAGAAAAGCATTTCACAAAACCCAAGAGTCAATTCATCAAGAAGACAACAAACTAACAACAAAGCTTCAAGATACGTAAAGGACATTTTAAGCATGTCCCTCATTGGTGTCACTTCAAAAAGACCTTCTTTTAAGGACCAATAACAATCTCAGTACTTAAAACAAGAGGTCCTTGTTTCCCAACAAATACAGCTTCACTCCAGTCCTCAATCAGTGCTTTAAGAGTTCGCAGAGATGCAGTAACTTCCAGAATTTTCTGACAGTCTCAATTCAATTTATTCAGAGGAATGCATGTATTCACTATGGAGAATGTCCGTCAAAAATCAACAGTTTCTTGGTGCGCCAGGGTAGCTCAGTCAGTTAAGCGTCTGCCTTTGGCTCAGGTCGTGATCTTGTGGTACTGGGATCAAGCCCCGTGTTGGGCTCCCTGCTCAGCAGGGAGTCTGCTTCTCCCTCTGCCTCTGGCCCCACCCCCAGCTCGTGCTCTCTCTTGCTCTGTTCTCGCTATCTTTTAAAAAAAACACAGCAGTTTCTTCTGAGTTTTCCTTTTGATAAGGACTCCAAAGACTGAATCATTTAAAAATAAAGAGAAATAAAAATCAAAATAAAACAAAGGGAAAATTCTTAGGGTCAGAATTCGTGTAAATCCAAAGCAAATGTTTTTTGCATAGTTCAAAAAAAAAGATTGGGGAGCCACTCTGATGAAGAAAAGTAGTTACCTGAGTCAAGGAGCAGCTTCTAGAATTACTGAAAGTAACTCAGTATTTATAGAATTATTCAACCTTCATGATGTTTAATAATTTTTTCTACTCGGCAATGATTATATCTTAATATTATTTGATATAGGGCATTTTACATAGAATTGTTTTATGAAGAATGGTGAGAACTTGGCACTTCACCTTTTGCAGTAAGGCCTGTGCTATCTCTTCCAATTATTGCTAGGCATTAGAAGGTATCTTGCAGAGACAATACTCACTCCACGGCAATTCCATTTGTGGGTGCTAAAATCTGGTCCATGTAGGCAGAGGGTAGGTAAAGGTGATCTTATTAAAACTACTTCCAAATCTCATTACAGACCACTCATACTGTGCTTCACAAATTTTGTGGATTGTCTAGAACCAAAAGATTTCACCTCTGAAACCATATAGTCAGACATGAGGCTTCTAAAGGAAGGAACGTTGTGGCTTGAGTTGTGTTCCCAGAAAAGATATGTTGAAGTCCTAACCCCGGTTCCTGTGAGGGTGGCCTTGTTTGGAAATACTCTTCGCAGACCTAACCAGGTTAAGATGAGGTCACTAGGGTAGGCCCCAATCCAATATGACTGGTGTTCTTCTGACGCCAAGAGCCACAGACTCTGAGACACAGGCAGAAGGCCATGTGCTGCCGGAGGCAGAGACCGGATCCTCCCAGAGGCTTCCAAGGCAGCATGACCCTAGTACCACCTTGATTTTTAGATTATCTACCCTCAAGAACAGTGACAGAATAAATACACTATTGTTTTAAGTCACTAAATTCGCAGCACTTTGTTACAGCAGTCTGAGGAAACTAATACATAGAGTAAAGTCTATTTATACCTTACTGGGGTTCAGTGTTAGAACACTGGTTCCTGGAGTAAGCGACTCTCCCCTAGCACGCACAAAACTACTTCTACTGAGGTTCCACCTTCTTTAGGGCTGCTGATGGGGTATCAGGATCGCCTGAACTTACAAACTTACTGACCAGTGGGAACAAGGACGGTGACTACAGGACAAGGAATCTGACAGAGGTAGACATCTTAATATTCAAAAAGTGAATTAAGGGGGCACCTGGGTGGCTTAGTAGGTTAAGCATCTGACTCTTGATTTCAGGTCTTGATCTCAAGGTTATGAGGCATGGAGCCTTCTTAAAACAAAGAGGGAATAAGCCATGTAGTAGGGTTTCCTGGGACTTCAGTCAGCCAGGAAAATTACCAAGCCCTAGCTGGCTCTTCCTAACCCATTTATTGTCTAGTCAGGACACCAGGGACTGGAATGGCTCTATACCTTTCATAGTTTGTAACTTCTAATTACATTGTCCATCCCATTGATTAAAATCTTATACATAACATGGTGGCCAAAATTAAATAGGATCCAAAGATGGTTACTTTACTTCCTCATAAAACATCTGGAATACAGTAACTTTTTGTTTGTTTCCTGGAGTTAATTAGAACTGTTGTGATGTTTTAAGGGCTATAGTTTCCAACTGCACTATTCACCTTTCTGCACAATTGCTTCAAGGTGGATTCCCACTGTTCAATTTGCTATCTTTTTTCTTTTTCTTGGCCAGGACCCAAACTTTCCTTGACCTCATTTCTTTCTTTTTTACTCCCTTTCTGCGCATGCCTATGTTCTTAAGTTATTTTTGTATCTTTCCTTCTGCATATTAAGACAGAGAATACACCAAATGACTCAACCTCTGGCGGTGACCCCCTCCCGCCTCCTCCTCTACCCTACAGGTGCATCTGCACTCACCACGCTAATCAGTTCTGTTGTGTTGCTTTTCTTCTCCCGAGAGAACGGACAATGCCCACAGTAATTTCTAAATAAGATCCAGGAAATCTTATGAAACAGAGAAAATTAGAAATTCACACTCCTAAAAACCAGTTACAGGATAGCACAGTACTCAGGCTATTTTGACATTCTTGTAATAATGACCATATAGTGGTTCCACTGATTTATGTGTAATAGCTTGACTGCACTTGATGGTCTTAATCACTCTTTTGAGATATCAACATTTTTCATGAGAAATTTGTCACTCTTAGAAACAAAAGCATAATTAATAAAAGGAAATAAGCGAATTTGTTATGAGATTATAGTTTGTAGTTTTTGTATAAATACAAAAGGAATGTTGGATTTCTGTTTACAAAACTGCATTTGGTAGGCATTGCTGTATTTTGCACAGTCTATTAGTAGTCTCCCTTAATTCAAGGTAACTTTTTAAATAATCAAAGAAATGATTTTAAAGAAATAAATGTCGCCCCAATGCGAAAATACTACTGTGCTTTAAGTTATTTTTGAAAATGGAAGTCAAGAATTCAGAAAAGATTAACACATTTCCCTGAGGTGTCATTTAAATTACATAGTACCTTTGATGATATATAATTGTGTTTTTGTCCAGGTGTTGTAACAAAATATCATAAACTGGGTGGTTTATAAACAACAAATATTTATTGTTCAGTTATAGAGGCTGGACTCAAAGATCCTGTGTCCTCACATGGTGGAAAGGGCCAGGGATCTCTCAGGAGCCTCTTTTGTGAGAACACTAACCCCATTCATGACCTTAGGACCTCTCTAAGGCCTCACCTCTTAATACCATCATCTTTGGGGGGTAGTATTTCAACATATGAATTTGGGGTGGGCATAAACATTCAGACCACAGCACTCTATTTAATCCCAAAAGACCATGCAATTTTAGAGTTTTACTAAGTCTTTAGAGTCTTTACTAAGGTTGACCTTCATCTTAATATACCTCTTTCCAACTAGAGAGACCATACTACTCCCCAAAGGCTTCTGCATATTTGTATTGCCAACTTCAGTAGATAAGGAAAGAAACACACGTATATGCACACCAGTGTTAACTGAGCTCTTATTATACTAGACTTGTTTATGATCAATAATTTCATGGATTCCACCAAAAACTCTGTGAGCTATTATTTCCACACTTTACATAAAAAGAAACAGAGTCTCAATATTTTCAATACCTTGCCCAACGTTGTAGAGCTAATTCATGCGGGAATCACCATCTGCCATGCCCCATTCTAACTCCAAAGTTTATGTCCTTTCCATTTTTCAATGTTCTCTCTGAAACACCATTATCAAACTATGAAAAATTACACTTCTCATCGTGAGCACTGTGCAATGTTCACAACTGTCAAATCACTTGTCATACACCTAAAACTAATAAAACACTGTCATCAACTATACTTCAATTTTAAAAAAGAGTATCTTTTTTCCCCCTTGTAATGTTAAATGGATTCAAACTACTAGTTCTTTCTTGAGTATCCACTTTTTGTGCTAAGCAATGACAACATAACAGCAAGATAAACTATTTATCTCCAACCTCCACAAGATGATAAAGCAAGTCATTTATCTATTTGACCTTGACTCCATAGCTACGTTGACCAACTGCCCTCCTTTGGGTGGGACTGTCCAGGTTTAGCACAGATGGAAATCCTCCATCTCAGGAGACTACTTCAGTCCTGGGCCAACTGGAAGGGTGGGTCACCATAACTCTACCTACCTGAAGAGTAGAAACTCCTTGGATTATTTGTAATATTTATAATCTGATCAATTAAATATAGAAGCGGGCCCCAAACATCAATATATTTTTTTTGAGGTTGCTGGAGTTAGGAAACATTGTTCGAAAGCATTTGGTTCTTTCTGATCCAATAGCATAAGCATCACCTGGATCCTTGTTAGAAATACAAATATTAAAAAAAAAAGAAAGAAAGAAAGAAAAAGAAATACAAATACTCCAAGCTTATCCTACACCTACTAAATCAGAGTCTCTGGGGGTGAGGCCCCCAAATCTGTTTTAACCAGTCCTCTAGATGATTCTGATGTGAACTCAAGAATCACAGCTGTATGAAAGGAAACATTCAACAAAACAAAGAGGCAAACCACGGATTGGGAGAAGATATTCACAAATGACACTATAGACAAAGGGCTGATATCCAAGATCTATAAAAAACTTCTCAAACTCAACACCTAAAAAACAGATAATCAAGTCAAAAAATGGGCAGAAGACATGAACAGACACTTCTCCAATGAAGACATACAAATGGCTAGCAGATACATGAAAAAATGTTCATCATCATTAGCCATCAGGGAAATTCGAATCAAAGCCACATTGAGATAACACCTTAAACCAGTTAGAATGGCAAAGATTAAGCCTCTGCCTTTGGCTCAGGTCAGGATCCCAGGGTCCTGGGATCCAGCCCTGCATCGGGTTCCCTGCTCAGCAGGAAGCCTGCTTCTCCCTCTCCCATTCCCCCTGCTTGTGTTCCCTCTCACCGTGTCTCTCTCTGTCAAATAAATAAGTAAAATCTTAAAAAAAAAGAAGAAGAATTTTTTTCTTTTTATTCCCCTATACACGGCAAATTATAGAAATATCTGGAAGGATTTTTTATGTTCCCACAGACATTGGTTAAAATGCAAAATAAAGCCATGTAAAAGATAACAGCTTTTGGGGCGCCTGGGTGGCTCAGCCGCTTAAGCTTCTGATTTTGGCTCAGGTCATGATCTTGGGGTCCTGGGATGGAGCCCCTTTCAGGCACTACACTCAGCGGGGAGCCTGCTTCTCCCTCTCCCTCTGCTCCTTCCCCCATTCATGCCCTCTCTCTCAAATAAATAAAATTCTAAAAAAAAAAAAAAAGATAACAACTTTTGACAATATTAGATTAAGGACCTAGCTGTGTTAAAATTCAATACCCCACCATAACCATCTCTGTCCCACAGACTCCCTGACAGAAACACAAGTACCAGATTCAGTGGCAAAGGAAAGTAAGCTACCAGTGTAATATGCACCTGGCTTTTATCCAAACCCCAATGCAGGGAATGCAGGGACATGATTTAAGTCCAAACTCAAATTTGGCAGTCTTACCAAAGCCTAGCATAGCAAAGAGAGAAGAGAGAACAAAATAGCCAGAGTGGTTTAGTAGGAAAGAAGGCTCTAGTCCACTCTATCACTTCAGACCTAAGGAAGGTAGCTTTAGAATTAGAGGTAAAACATACCCATCAACTTTTAACACAGTAATCCTGCCAACTGATAGAGTCCAGTTCTCTGCTCCTGAATCTAAGTGAAGATCAGTATTCATTGCGGAAGGAATTTGGGCATGAGAAGTAGGGAACTTTCTCTCTCACTTACTTCTGACTCTCATTTGGAAAACTAGAGTTAAAAAGAAATATTTGCTCTATACTTATAGGCTAGCACAAAATAGCATTTCTTCAAATTTTTTCTTTGGAATAAAGGGTTCCATTATCATTAAGTTTGGGAAACTCCTGGCTATACGGTTTCTTTACTGAAAGTCCTATTCAGGATGCTTAAAATACATGAGCATGAGGAATCTAAAAAAAATGGAGAGGGGATCATAAGATGCAACACTGGGACACCTGGATGGCTCAGTCACTTAAGCGTCTGCCTTCTGCTCAGGTCATGATCCCAGGGTTCTGGGATGGAGCCCCAGATCGGGCTGCCCGCTTGGTGAAGCCTACTCCTCTCTCTCCTACTCCCCTTGCTTGTGTTCCCTCTCTTGCTGTCTCTCTCTGTGTCAAATAATAAATAAATAAAAATCTTTTTAAAAATTTTAAAAACCATAAATAAATAAAAATTTAAAAAATAATAATATGCAACACTTTCAAAACTTGTTTGACCAACAAACCCTTTCCCTATCATAACGCCCATTCTACTGAATACATCGTAGAGATGTCAATATAGAGGAAAGATCAAGGGATTTGGCATTGAAGAAACCTCACTTCACATAATGCTATAGCACTTACTAGCTGTATAAACCTGATCTAATTATGTAATACATCAGTTTCTGTTTTCTCATGTGATGGAAGAATAATAATCCCAACCATGCAAATTCATGAGGGTCATGAGTTGATAGATACGAATTGTCTAGAGGATTGTACTTGATTAAATAGAAGTTGCTCAGCAAGTAGTACTTCCACTCTCTCAATTATTTTCATATGCACTTGCTTTACCAATTGTGTGTAAATACCAAGCCATTGATGAATTTAGCCAATTAAGTAAAAATAATCAGTCAAATCTCTAACAAAATAATGGAGAGCACTCTTTGGATGATAGAATAATCAGTTGTATATAATGCTGTCGTGTTGCATGCAACGTTTTTTCAGTTATTATGGTTTGGGAGAGCTTTCAAAGGTTGAAACTCAAAAGAGTGGCATGCAACTCAATGAAGTACTTGGCTTTTAGTTTTACTCTAATTCTTATGGGAATATTCGTATGAGTCTCCTCTGATTTATGTGGAACTTTTGATCTGCTATGCTATATCCTGGAGCCAGACACCAACAATTTACTGTTTGTAAGAAAGGGTTACTTCAAAGCAAGTTGAAGATTGACCAATTTAGGATTTGCATTAAGTAAGTGGTTTAAGTGAAATGTTGGAAGCAAAGAAATCCTATCCGATCTACGTAGGACTGTCCAATTTGGACTAGATTTAGATTTGTAAGGAGTCATTTCCTCTAGCCAGCTTTTCTGTCCCCAAGACTCAGCAGTGCTTTTTCTCATCAATTAGTTAAAAAAAAAATTTTTTTTCCTGAAGTCTTTTGTTCATCACCCTGAATGAGTGAAAGAGCTAGCAATTTTAAAGCTACAGCTCAGGGCTAATATTTAGAGAACACTTCCGGTTGCAGTGCCTGAGGATTAGAAGAGTGATCTAAGCCGATGGTTCTCAAAGTGTGGTCCCTGGATCAGTAGCATCAGCAGCACCCCTGAACTTGTTAGAAATGCACATTCGTGGGACTTACTCCCATGAATACATTTTTTTTACATCAAAAAATCTGGAGTTGGGGGGATGGTGGCACCTGGGGGGCTCAGTCAGTTGAGGGTCGACTCTTGGTTTCAGCTCAGGTCATGATCTCACGGGTTGTGGGACTGAGGCCCACTTTAGGCTCCTCGGTCAGTGTGGAGTCTGCTTGAAAATTCTCTCTCTTCCTCTCTCCTCCGCTCACTCATGCACACGGACGCGCTCTCTTCCTAAACTAAATAAAAACATCTTTAAAAAAAAAAATCTGGAGTTGGGGATCAAAAGCAGAAATCTGTGTTTTAACAGGCCTTCTGATTCTTATGCTAAAATTAGAGAACCACTGATTTATATATTGCAAACTTTGTGTGTGTACACAAGATACTCTTAAAGAGTTAGGTTCTTGGAGGGATATCAGCAAGATGGTAGAAAAGGAGGTCCCCTACCTACACCCCCACCACAGCAACAATAACTTGGCAGCCATCCACAGCAAAAGTATCTTTGTGGGAGCTTTAGGCACTGGATAGTAGGATACAAAACTCCAGTGGAGCCCCAGACTGAGCAGGGCCATTTTGAGAAGGCAAGCCCACCCAGGTAGCAGGCTGACCCACTGTGATCCCAAGCTACAGACCCAGTAACAGACCTATCTGCCTTTGGGTTTGGCTCCAGCTACATCTGACCTTAGTCTTGCTGTGAGTACTATCCACTAGGGAACCTGGAAGGAGAATAACAGGCCTGCCAGCTTCATTTTACTGTGGATAGTGAAGCAGCCCGGCATTTCCGTTCTAGCCCTGTCCCAGCCATAGTTTGAGAGTAGTCTTGTCAACCCAGGGCCCCTCCAGGAGAAACACCCACCTGTGCCCCTAGAGGCGGCTCTGCTATACTGGTCCAACTATAACCAGTTGAAATGTCCCTGTGACTTAGCTCCAGCCCCTCCCAGCTGTGATATAGGAAAAGGCTTTCCCACACAGGACTCAGCAGAAGACATCCTTGTCCCTGGAGATAGGCCCACCAACTTCGGTCCCACTGAGGAGCCTGAAGTGGCCCTGTAACTCACCCCAGTCCTTCTCAGATACAGTCTAGAAGCCGTACTATCCACGCAGGGACCTGTCCAGTGGCCCAGACACAGCCCTCCCAGAGACCCGGCAGGAGTCAGACACACCCACATCTCTACACCTGGTAAGAGGCCTGCAATCCTCAGACCCTGATGTCGGCCTCTGCTCCACTGCCAGCCCTACTGACCAAGGTCCTGGAGGTAGTCCCATTCACTCAGGGACCAGACAGGATCCATGCTCACCCAAGCCCCTGGTGCCAGGCTTGACAAACACGAACCCCACTGTAGACCCAGCAGCAACCACATTACCCAGCCAAACCCTGCTCAACTCTGGTGCCGGAGACAATTCCATCAGTCCAGGAACCTGACCTGACAAAGTCTCTACCTGCTGAAACCAGTCGGTAAAGACTGCAAGAGGTGTTTACCCATCAAATGCTCAGATTCCAATACAAGGCTATGAGGATTACAAAGAAGCAGGGAAACATGATACCACCAAAGTAAACAAATTCTCAGCAACCAACCGCAAAAAGTGGAGATTTATGAATTGCCTGACAAATAATTCAACATAATTATCTCAAAGAAGCTCAATGAGAGACAAGAGAACACATTAATTTTTTTTAAAGATTTTATTTATTTATTTGACAGAAAGAGACAGTGAGAGCAGGAACACAAGCAGGGGGAGTGGGGAGTGGGAGAAGGAGAAGCAGGTTTCCTGCCGAGCAGGGAGCCTGACATGGGGCTCGATCCCAGGACCCTGGGATCATGACCTGAGCCGAAGGCAGACGCTTAACAACTGAGCCATCTAGGTGCCCCAAGAGAACACAATATTATTTGGCCATAGAAAGGAAGGAAATCCTTCTCTCTTTTTCTCTCAAATAAATAAATGAAATCTTTAAAAAGAGGGGGCACCTGGGTGGCTCAGTTGGTTAAGCGTCTGCCTTTGGCTCAGGTCATGATCCTGGAGTCCCAAAATCGAGCCCCACATCGGGCTTCCTGCTCCGCCAAGAGTCTGCTTCTCCCTCTGCCCCTCCACCTGCTTGTGCTCTCTCTCTTTCTCTCAAATAAATAAAATCTTGAAAAAAAAAAAAAGGAAAGGAGGACATCCTGCTATCTATGATAACACAGATAAATAGGGAGATTATTATGCTATGTAAAATAAGCCAGACACAAAGAAACAAATATCACATGATCTCACTTATTTATGGAACCTACAGTAGTCAAATACAGAAGCAGAGTACGATGCTGATTGCCAGGAGCTAGGTGGTGGGGTATGCGGACATGTTGGTCAAAGAATACAAATTTTCAGAGGGTCTGGGCGGCTCAGTCGTTAAGCATCTGCCTTCGGCTCAGGTCATGATCTCAGGGTTCTGGGATCAAGCCTCACATTGGGCTCCCTGCTCAGCAGGGAGTCTGCTTCTCCCTCTGTTTCTGCCCTAACCCACTCATGCTCTCTCTCTCAAATAAATAAAATCTTTAAAAAAAAATACAAATTTTCAGTTATAACACTAAGGTTCTGGGGATCTAATGTATAGCATGATGACTAAAGTTAACAATATTGTATTATTGGGGTGCCTAGGTGACTCAGTCAGGTAAGCGTCTGCCTTGGGCTCAGGTCATGATCCCAGGGTCCTGGGATTGAACCCTCATTGGGCTCTCTGCTCAGCGGGCAGTCTGCTTCTCCCTCTGCCTGCTGCTCCCCCTGCTTGTGCTCTCTCACTCACTCTCTCTCAAATAAATAAAACCTTTAAAAAATGATCTTTAAAAAATAATATTGTATTATATAATTGATATTTGCTAAAATAAATCTTTTATTTTCCTTCGTATTTCTTTTTTCATTGAGGTCTAATTGACATATATCATTAAATTAGTTTCATGTGTACAACATAATGATTTGATATTTGTATACACTGCATAATGATGACCACAATAAGTCTAGCTACCATCCATCACCACGCAAAGTTACAAAATGAAAATTTTGTGTGATAAGAACTTTCAAGATTTATTCCCTTGGCAATTTTCAAATATGCATTATAATATTATTGACTATAGTGACATGCTGTACATTACATCCTCATAACTTATTTATTTTATAACTAGAAGTTTATACTTCTTGACCCCTTTCATGCATTTCACTCACCCTCAGTCCCCCTCCCCTCTGGCAACTACCATTCTGTTCTCTGTTATCTATGAGTTTTGTTTATTCATTTGCTTTTTTTTAGATGCCACATATAAGTGATATCATACAGTATTTGTCTTTCTCTAATTTAATTTCACTTAGCATAATGCCCTCAAGGTCCATCCACATTGTCACGAACGGCAAGATCTTACTACTTTTTACGGCTGACTAGTCTTAACACTGTGTGTGTTTATGTACCCACAAACATACACACACACCCCTCATCTTCATCCATTCATTCGCTGATGGACAAGAGTATATAAACTCTTTCTGCAAAGTACTGGAGGGTTGGAGCAAGGCAGCAAGAGGGTGCCGGGCCTGCACTCACTCGCTAGCACTAGCAAGATCTAGCAAGATGGAGGGAGAGTGCAAAAAATGGCGTCGGCCAGTGCCTCCATCCCTGGAGAGTCCCAGCAGGTCCCTGACCCTCTGGCAGACACCTAGATTAGCAAATAATTCTCCTTTCCATACAAACTGCTGCTTTTGTGCTGGGCTCCAGGGCAAGTGCCCTTTAAGAGCAGTATCTCAGTTCCCTATGGTCCTTTGGATCTCCTGGACTTAAGTCTTCCTGGTTTTCAAAGACAAATGTTTTGGGGGCTTGTCTCTCTGGTGTAGGTCCCAAGGGTTGGGGGGCATGATGTGGGGCACAAACCCCCCACTCCTCAGAGAGCTTTGGATTTGTGCGATCCCTCCTGATTGTGGGTCACCATGCTGAGGGTGGGTTTTTTGGAGATAGTGTGTCTCTGCCTCTCCTACCTGTCTCCGTGTGGCCCTTTTATTGTTTGTTGTGAAGAAGCTGTTCTGCTAGTTTCCAGGTCTTTTGCAGACGGAATTGTTCCGTATGTAGCTGTAGACTTGGTATGTCCATTGGAGGATGTGAATTCAGGATCTTCCTATGCTGTTACCTTGGACTGTCCCTAAAATAGTAGATTTTTTTTTAAAGGTTTATTTATTTATTTGACAGAGAGAGGGAAGACAGCGAGAGACAAGCAGGGGGAGTGGGAGAGGGAGAAGCAGGCTTCCCGCTGAGCAAGGAGCGGGTTGTGGGGCTCGATCCCAGGACTCTGGGAGCATGACCTGAGCCGAAGGCAGATGCTTAATGACTGAGCCACCCAGGCATCCCTAAAATAGTAGATCTTAAGTATTCTCACCACAGGGTAAAAAAATGTATGTGAAGTGATGGATGTATTAGCTGGATTGTGAAAGGCATTTTACAGTGTATAGGTATATTAAAATCATCACTTTGTATACCTTCAATATATAATACTTATGTGTCAATTATACCTCAATAAAGCTAAAAAAATTAAGGATCTTGCTCAAGGAGCTCTCTATTCATGGTAAGGGTGACAGACAACTGCATAAGCAATTATAAATTATAATACAGAGCAGAATTGAACAAATTCTAAAATGTCATCATATACATATTCTCAATTCTGACCAGGAAGGTCAGCGAATGTTCCTAGAAGGAGGCAGCATTAGAGCTAAGTCCTGAAACCTAGTTACAAATTTGACAGTAAAAAATACACGAAAGAAAATTTAATTTAGGACCCCCTAAACATCGGATATTGTGAACCTCGGTGTAGACTGGCATAGTGGTTTAGATTTGTCCAATATGACTTTCTGAGCTGGTGGAGAAGTTCTGTATTCTGTCCGATACGGTAGCCACTATCCTGATGTGGCTATTGAGAACTGGAAATGGGGCTAGTGAGAGGACAGAAAATTTTTATTTGAACAGCCGTATGTTTCTAGTAGCTACCTTTTTGGAGAGCAGTTTTAGGAATTATCATAATCATGAGTTGCCCCCTACACCTCCCTCAACCCACTCTCCCTATGAGACAAAAACAACTTCAAGACTTTTCTAAGTCCCTATAAACACAGTTGTATTTGTGAAGGCTATTCCTGAGCTCCTTGCTTTTACTTTCAACTCTTGGAAAAAATTATTTATGTAGATAAAACTCCCTTGAATTGTTCAAAATCCAAATGCCTTGATACAACACTGCCTTGAAAACAATACATTTAGGGAGACAGCCTGGGCTAGGAAGTTCAGGTGGCCGTGGGATATACACAACATTGTGTTTGTAGCCTCTCAGGTCAGGATGCTCAGTTATTTCTTAGATTTTGCCTTAATGAGCAGGACTGTCCTTTAACAGATACTCCGTTTTACACCACCTCTTTTGTTTTCAACTGTGTATGCAATACCAAATGCTAAGCAAAGAAGGTAATTAAATTGGGCCAGACCCTGTCCTTTGACAGGCACATGGAACCCTAGAAGATTCCCTTTCAGGATTTCTGAGTTTTGAGGGACCTGAGATTGGGAATGGGGTCAGAGACCTGCATTGTCGCCTGTCTCTACCACAACACGGGTATGATTTTACACGTAGATTCTCCTCTTCGTAGAAAATCTGTGCAGTGAGCACTGTCCCCTCTCAGGCCTACCATCCCAATGAGTGGAGGCAGTGGCTTCAAAGCTAGTTATGACTGAACTCTGAAGAGAGATTCAATTCTCGGGTGATTCTACCCCACCCTTTCACAACGTTGGGTGAGCTATGTCAATAAGACTGCACTTCAAAATTATGTGCTCTCCAAGTTAATGTCTAAAGTGCTTTATCCAAAGTTTCCCAGAAACTTTGTAAAATGAGTCAGTCAAGGTTCAGAGTAGTGAAATGAGATGGCAGTTCCAGAGCTCCAACTTATCTGTGTCTGAGTCAACTGCACATACCTGTATAATGTGGGGTAGATATTGATCCTTGAGGACAGAATCCCATTGGGTTTAGCTGCTATATCTCCATAAAGGCAACTTGTGTGATTGTGCCCTAACGTTATCGGTCTGCTGAGTTACCCGCAACTCCCTTTCTCTGTATCTATGTATCTCATCTTCCCCTCATTAACTCCTAGAGCTGCATTCGACCAGGATAAACTATTCTCTTTCATCCTTGATCCCCCAACCAGGGAACAGTTTCTTGCAGGTAACCATGCTTAACATGGACAGGAAAGGCAGTGTTGGAGGCATTGCCAATAAACAGAAAGCAGGCTAATGGTGGGAGTGGTGGAAATGTGGGAGGAACGATCTGGGAAACCGGTCTTACTTAATTTACTGGTGACATAGCATTTAAGCAAGATTCCTTCACAAATTTCTCAGTTCTAACACACTCCACGTTAACCTTCAGTTTATGTTGTAAATGTACTCATCCTTGGTAATCCATTAGCAGTTAGATATTTACAAAGCAACCCTACTGAGCAATAGGTACTGTTAGGTGCTATGGCATTTCATAAATCTGACCAATGAATGTGATTTTAGTACAAAGCAGGTTAAAAAAAAAGAAGAAGAAAAACAGGGACACCTGGGTGGCTCAGTGGGTTAAGTGTCTGCCAGAATTCTGCTCAGGTCTGGTCCCAGGGTCCTGAGATAGAGCCCCACATTGGTGGGGAGTCTGCTTCTCCCTCTCCCTCTGCAGCTCCCCCTTCTTGTGCTCTCTCTTTCTCTCTCTGACAAATAAATAAGTAAAATCATTAAAAAAAACAGCATAGGAATAATGTTTTACCTTTGATTAAGGAGAGTATTTCTGGCTACAGAGACTGAACTGCGACCAATTCTAAATTCCTCTGCTCTGAGGGATGGTAAGGAAGACATGGAATTGAGAGCTACTATATGTCAGAAATGGGCAAGCACTTTAGGAACACTGTGTTGTAGGGGCCAAGGCAGGTTGCCCCAAGATGGCCCACTTGGGCATAAAGATTATTTTGAGTTAAAAGTAATTAAAACCCGGCAGATGCAGGAAAAGTTCTCAGCCTCCCCCACAATTGCCTAAATTTACAATGGAAAGGAGAGCCGGTAACAGGAAGAGAGCTATTAAGAGAGACTCCCCATTACCTAAGGAATTTATCTGCATAATAGGGCAACTTTGTTTCTCCAAACATCCCCTTGCTAAAGAGCTTTCTCCCCTTTGGGTCCTCAGGCCTCTACCCCTCCTCTTACTTCCTATAGTTAGTTCATATAACCCTGTGGCCTCATTGTCTTTGGAATCTCCGTGGATTCCCTGTACGCACGCCTATTAAATTTGATTTTCTCCTGTTAATCTGTCTCATGTCAATTTGACTCCAAGTCCAGCTAGAAGGACCTTGAAGGGCAGAAGAAAGTCTTCGTCCTGAACAGTGTCATGTGAGCTCCTCAATGGCCTTATGAGGTAAACGCCATTATGGTCTTTCTACTGATACCAACTCTTTTACGGTGCCTGGATCCAATTCCAACATGATAGGAGAAGTTCCCCAAACACAACACCAAACAATTCTCAGACACTATCCACCAGGAGAGAGCGTCAGACCCTCGTGGGTTAAGAGCTCAATCCTACAAGACCGTCCCACCCCCACCCCCACTTCAGACACCACTCGCAAGCCCAGGTGCTTGGGACGAAGCAGCTAGAAACCAGAAGTTCCCACCAACCCCTCCTCAGGTTCAGTTAATTTGCTAGAGCAGCTCACAGAACTTAGAGAAAACATTTTCCTTACCCGATCAGTGGTTGATCATAAAAGGATGTAACTCAGGAACAGACAAATGGAAGAGTTAGGTAGGGCGAGGTGTGGAGAAGGAGCAAACAGCTTCCCTGACCTCTCCAGGCCGCCATTCTCCCCAAACCTCCACGTGTTCACCAACCGGAAGCTCACCCAAACCCCTCCTTTTGGGTTTTATTAAGGCTTCGAAACAGAGGCTTGATTGATTGAATTATTGGCCATTGGCTGATTCAACCTCCAGCTTCTCTCCCCTCCCCTGAGGTCAAGGGGTAGCACTGAAAGTTCCACCCTCTAATTACTTAGTTGGTTCCCCTGGCAACCAGCCCCCATCTTTAGGTTAACCCGGGGCTTTCTAAAAGTGACCTCATTAACATAACAAGACACCTTTAAAGCTCTCGTCACTTAGGAAATTCCAAGGGTTTTAGGAGCTGCGAGCCTGAAACCAGGTGAATGAAGAGCAAATACATATAAGAAATACATATTTGGTCATTTGGATGACCAAATATATATTTCTAATAAATCACAATACTGAAGTCTTCATTTTACAGATGAGAAAACAGGTTCAGAAAAACTGCTACTTGTTTAGGATCACAGGGCATGAAGCTGATTCCTATGCTTGTGCTTTCAATCACTGCTCTACTGTCTCCCTCCGGGCTCCTTTCATCTCTCCTCCTTTTCAAAGGTCTCTGCCTCTGAACATTTAGAGAAGTTGTGCTTAGAGTCATGAAACTTAGGGGCGCCTGCAGATACTAAAAAGAGTAAGGAACGGTTTTTACCCAAGAAGCTCCTATTCTAATGCAGAACACAAAAAGACATCCAATCACAGCTAATGTGAAATTATGTTGTTCCTAGAACTCCCTTAGCAGTTCTTTTTCTGTGTTTATCTGTCCTCGTTTGTAAAATGGGGGCACAAATAATACCTATTTCACAGGTTTATTA
>CM052901.1:8698662-8753247 GCA_028534135.1 Potos flavus | reverse complement strand
TAATAAACCTGTGAAATAGGTATTATTTGTGCCCCCATTTTACAAACGAGGACAGATAAACACAGAAAAAGAACTGCTAAGGGAGTTCTAGGAACAACATAATTTCACATTAGCTGTGATTGGATGTCTTTTTGTGTTCTGCATTAGAATAGGAGCTTCTTGGGTAAAAACCGTTCCTTACTCTTTTTAGTATCTGCAGCACTGAGCCCAGGGCTTAGCACAAAATAAGCAAGCAATAAATGATAATCCCCATTACTATTCACTGTAGTGCTAACTCCTAAAATATGAATATAAGCTGAACATACCGAAGAGTTTGGTGCGAAATCCCTTGCTAATATTTGCTTAAAGGAATTTATTATCTATACCTTATCCACTACTGTTCTAGATAGTAAATGGAAAGCTATTTTCCATTGTGGAAGAAGAAAAGAGAGGAATACATATAGCTATTGCTTAAGTTTTTGATAACTTCCTCCTAAATACTGCCACCTACAATAACATTTAATGGGTCTTGCTAAACTGTGATCACAGATATCAGACTGCTATGTTTTATCACAAACATATGAATGGAAAACACATGGCATGATGTTTACCTTGATGAGAGTCCAGAAAGTTAGAGAAATGACCTGAGTAGAGGGGAAACAAACTTGAATACAAATATATTTTTGTAAGTTATGGAAACAGAATTGGGTTTCCCAAAGTTCTGAGTGTACACTGTCCGTGTTTGATTTGATTACTGAATGCATCTTAAGAAAAATCTGGGCTTTGGTAAGACATGTGTCTTAACCATGTCATAGTAGATTCAGAAGCTGCCTTTTTTTAAAATATTTTATTTATTTAAAAAAAAAGATTTTATTTATTTATTTATTTGTGAGAATGAACAAAGCGAGAGAGCACGAGGGGGGGGAGGGGAAGCAGAGGGAGGAGCAGAGGGAAAGGGAGAGGCCGACTCCCCACTGAGCAGGGAGCCAATTTGATGCAGGACTGGATCCCAGGACTCTGGGATGATAACCTGACCCAAAGGCAGACACTTAACTGACTATGCTACCTAGGCGTCCCCTTCCTCTTTTATTTTTATTGTAACTTTTAAATTTCAAAATAGTTTAAGACTCACAAAAAGTTTTGAAAATGGTACAGAATTCCTATGTGCCCTTCATCCAACTTCCCCCATAGATATCTTATATAAACATAATGCATTGTCAAAACCAGGAAATTAACGTAGGCACACTACTATTAACTCAGGTACTTACATTATTCAGATTTTACCAGTGTTCACCTGCACTTTGTGTGTGTGTGTGTGTGTGTGGTTTGATGAAATATTATCATCACATGTGTAGGATTCAAGTAATCATCATCAAAATCAAGATTCAGAATTGTCCCATCACCACAAAGAAGCTTCCTCATGTTACCCCCTAGTGATTGTTAATGTTACGTGTCAATTTGACTGGATCATGGGATGCCTCAATGTCTGGTTAGGCATTATTTCTGGCTCTGTGAGCATATTTCCAGAAGGCATTAACATCTGAATCCACAGAAAGCACCGCCCTCCTCACTGTGGGTAGGCTTTAACCAGTCCACTGAGAGCCTGAATACAACAAAATGCCGAGGAAGGTAGAAGTCCTTTCCTTCCTGTCTGCCTGCTTCAGCTGGGACATCAGTCCTCTGCCCCTGGATTGGGATTTACACTATTTGGTTCTCAGGCCTTCACACTCAGATTGGAATTAAACCACCAGCTTTCCTGGGTCACCGGTTTGCAGATGGAAGATTGTGAAACTTCTCAGCCTCCATCATCACAAGTCAATTCCTTAGAATAAACATTACATTATGTATGTATATAAATATACATATACACATACATACATATAGATGTATGCATACAGACACACACATACGGACATATCCTTCCGGTTGTGTTTCTCTGGAGAGCCCTGACTGATCCATCCTTTAATGGTTACACCCTGGCTCCCATTAGTTTCTTCTCCATCTCTATAACTTTGTCATTTTTGAAATGCTATATAAATTAGATCATACAGCATTGTAACCTTTGAGATTGGCTTTTTTCACTCAGTATAATGCCCTCGAGAACCATTCAAGGTGCTGCCTGCACCAGGAACTCGTTCTTTTTCACTGCTGAACAGAATTTTTTTGTATAAATGTGCCATTTGTTTATTCATTCATCAGTTGAAGGACATTTGTGTTGTTTCCAATTTTTGGCTATAACAATCAGGGATGCTATGAACAGTAGTAGTATACAGGATTTTATGTAGACATAGGTTTTCATTTCTCTGTGATAAATGCCCAGAAGTACAATTACTAGGTCATATTTTAGTTGCAGGCTTAGTTGTTTTAGTTTTGGTTTTTGTTTTCCAAAGAAACTGTTTTTTTTTTTTCAGAGTGGCTGTGCCATTTTATAGTTCCACCAGCAATGTTTGAGAGATCCATTTTCTCTGCATCCTTGCCAACATTTTGTTTGTCACTACTTTTTATTTTAGCTGTTTTAATGGGTGTGTAGTGATACCACATTGTGGTTTTAATTTGCATTTCCCTAATAGCTAATGATATTGAACATCTTTTAATGTGCCTATTTTTCATCTATTCATCTATATATTCCCTTCAGCAAAATGTCTTTTCATGTCTTGCTCATTTTCTAATTGTTCATTTTCTTTTTGTTGAGAGATTTTTAAGATATATGTTGTGGATAAAGTCCTTTTGTCAGATATGTGATTTGCAAATATTTTCTCCCAGTTTGTACCTTATCTTTTCATCCTTTTAATGGGGTCTTTTCATCAGGTACAAGTTTTTTTGAGGCCTACTATATCATTTTTTTTCTTTGATGGACCATGCCTTTGTTGTATGTACAAGCCATTCTCCTAACCATAGGTCATGAAGATTTTCTCCTACGTGGTCTTCTAAAATTTTCAGATTTATGTTTCACACTTGAATCTATAATCCATTTTGAGTTAACTTTCATAAAAGTCTGGGGTTTAGGAAGAGGTTACTTTAGTACCTATGGATTTCCTGACTCTAGGGCTTGAATATGATTAACATATGCATGGTTTTGAATAAAGCGAAAGATGTAGGAGAATGAGCAGAGTAAGCAGGACCAGAAAGAAAAGTTTCCTTAAAAGTATGTATCTAGGGGCGCCTGGGTGGCTTAGTGGGTTAAAGCCTCTGCTTTTGGCTCGGGTCGTGGTCTCGGGGTCCTGGGATCAAGCCCCGAGTCGGGCTCTCTGCTTGGAGGGGAGCCTGCTCCCCTCCCCCTCACCTGCCTCTCTGCCTACTTGTGATCTCTCTCTCTCTCTGTCAAATAAATAAGTAAAATCTTAAAAAAAAAAAAAAAGTATGTATCTAGGGGCACCTGGGTGCCTCAGTCGGTTAAGCGTCTACCTTTGGCTTGGGTCATGGTCCCAGGGTCCTGGGATCGAGTCTGCTTCTCCCTCTCCCGCTCCCCTTGCTTGTGCTGTCTCTGTCAAATGAATAGATAAAATTTAAAAAAAAAAAAAAAAAGTATGATCTATAGAAGTTTGGGTGTGTTAGCAATAGCTAATAATTTGTAGCTAATGTCTATGAGATCCAACAAATTGTGTACTGTGCCCATACTGAAACTTTCTTTTGTGAACACAGGGCAGACTTCAGGGGTGTGCAACTAGTGTTGTCACACCTGGCTCCATACTCAGAAAGTGCCTCACAGATGGGGTTTAATGCCCTGCAGTCAACATTCTGAACTCTTCCATTTTATTTTTGAATTTGTGTTTTATAAAGATAGTCTGATGGGACAGTGGATGATCTTCCTCAGGCTGAAGTCTCAGGTCTTGTCTGGTTCTATCACCGCCCCCCCCCAAAGGAGAGGTTCTCCATCGTTGGCTCCCCAGACACACAGCAACTACTGTCAGCCTTTGCCCTCAGCAAGAGCCTGGGCAGGAGATAGGCTTGGATGCACATGCCCTTGAAGCCTCCCCTCTGCCCCTCAGGCCAACTTAGTAGGCAAATGTTTTAGCAAGCACCTTTAGCCCCTGCAACTAATTAACTAAACCTTTTTTATCTACAGATCGTACATTGTTTCCTAGAAACAGTCAAAACCAAACCCTCTTACACACCCCCCACCCCACAGCAATACACAAACTCTGAGCACCATGATAATGTCTATAGCTGGCGCCATAGCGTCTGCACGCAATCGGAAGTGTTACAGACCCCCATGCTCCTTTTACTGATTAATTGCCCTCAAGTTCCTATTTATTTATTTATTTATTTGACACAGAGAGAGTGCCTAAGCACATGCACAAGCGGGGCCCGGGGGGGGGGGGTGGGATGTGCAGCAGAGGGAGAGAGAGCATTTCAAGCAGACTCCGAACTGAGCATGGAGCCCCAAGCAGGGCCCTGATTCCATGACCCACGAGATCATGACCTGAGCTGAAACCAAGAGTAAGGCACTCAACCGACTGAGCCACCCAGGAGCCCCATTGCCCTAAAGTGCCTTTAAAAATCTTTGGGACAGGCAGAAACCTCAGAACTGGTTTTTGGAAAAGAGTCTGCCTTCTCCCTAGCTGGCTAGCCTCCTGAATAAAGCTCATATTCCCTTCGAATCAAAACTCATCTCTTGATAGGGTATCTGGGGGGCTCAGTTGGATAAGCATCTGACTCTTGATTTCGGCTCAGGTCACAATCTCACTGTCGTGAGATTGAGCCCAACATCCAGCTCTGTGGTAGGTGTGGAGCCTGCTTAAGATTCTCTCTCTCCCTCTCCTTCTGCTCCTCCCCACCCCTCCCACCCCCCCCACCCCCCCCACCCCCCGCCTGCCCATTCCCCTGCCCAAGCAATGAGCTGCCAAACTAGGGTTTTTTAGTAAGGGCCTGTGCATCGAGTCACAAAGCACCTATGAGAGTCTGTCCCACCTCTTTAGAATCATAATGCCCAAGGCAGCACACCATTAAATGCCAATAAAAAGCACCAGGACAGGTTGAAAGAGACAACAAAAGAAACGCTTTTTCTTGCTGTTTGAGTAAGGGGCCCTACAGTTTTATTTTACATTAGGCCCCACAAAATATGTAGCCTAGCTAGTGTCAACATAGCAACTTGTTTATTTAATTGTTTTATAGGAATTCTTAGAACATCAGAATTATAGTCAATAAAAGAACAATATACGTCTATGACAGGCTCCAATATAACCCCAATTGAGAGACTTCCAGATTTAACACAGGAGATAAAATCTAAGTGTTCCCCACTTATTTCAAAAATCACCCAAAAGCCAAGATATAAAAGAGAAATAGCAATACAAAGCACATGTTCAGGAAAAAAAAAAAATGAAGACATTTTTGAAACCTCAAAATACAAAACAGAAGGGATAACTGCCAAAAAGTAGTGAAGGTCAAACAGCATGCAGGAAGATGCAGACAAGGGCGCCTGGGTGGCTCAGTGGGTTAAAGCCTCTGCCTTCGGCTCAGGTCATGATCTTGGGGTCCTGGGATCGAGCCCCGCATCGGGCTCTCTGCTCAGCGGGGAGCCTGCTTCCCCTCTCTCTCTGCCTGCCTCTCTGCCTACTTGGGATCTCTCTCTCTGTGTCAAATAAACAAATAAATCTTTAAAAAAAAAAAAAAAGGAAGATGCAGACAGAGTAAGCCCATGAATGCAGATCCCAAAAGAAAAATATGCAGAGCACACTTCTCCTTTGAATGTAGTATACTCGGAGGTGGAAAGTCCATCCACGCTCTTCTTTGCGAAACTGGAATGGAATCAAAAGCTGCCAAAGGATAATTTCTCTAGACTCTATTTGGTTCTGGGAAGTAGGAATGGGGGTAAATGAGAAATGAAACAGGCAGTCATATTAACAAAAAGCCGTGAGTCAGTAAAATAATGGACCAAGGGGAGACTGCTTTGCCAGTTGCCCTTCGGTACAAATTGTGAGGACAAATAAAAACCAGGAGCTCACAAAATGTGAGAAGGAGAAACCTTGCTAATATGAAAAGAACCCTACCTCTTCTTCTATACAAATTTCCTGTGTACAATCTATCCAAATTTTACCTAGACAAAGATACAATGTAAAAGGAGGAACCAAAGATTTTTAAAAAGCAAATATTAGGCAAAGAACACTCAACGACAAAATGTCGCCATGAAGCTGATAAAAATTGTGAACAAGCATACTCCCAAGAATTTCTTTTTCTTTTTCAAGTAGGCTCCATGTCCAGACTGGGCTTGAACTCACGCACTGAGATCAAGAGTCACATGCTCTACCTATTGAGCCAGCCAGGCACCCCCACAAGAATTTTTTTCAAATACTAGTGCAGGGATGCCTGGGTGGCTCAGTCTGTTAAGCATTTGACTCTTCATTTTGGCTCAGGTCATGAGCTTCGAGTTGTGGGATTGAGTCCTGTGTCAGGCTCCGTGCTTAGTGGGGAGTCTACTTGAGATTCTCTCTCTCCCTCTCCCTCTGCCCCTCCCCCCACTCATGGACTCTACCTCTCTCTAAAATAAATAAATAAATCTTTAAAAAATAGTAAATAAATAAATATTATTGCAATCATCTTTATTAAAAAAAACTTAAAGATGAAATACAATAACCCAAAGAAATATGGTGAGGCAACACCACCACTAACAACAATAACAAACAAAATGAAAAATGAAGAGAAGAATTTAGGGGAGAAATTAAAGAAAAATAGCAAATATTAATAAATAAGTCCTGGGAATGTAATGTATACCACGATGAGTATAGTTAACAGTACTGTATTGTATGGAGCACTTGGCTAGCTCAGTCAGAAAAGCACGCAACTCTTGATCTTAGGGTTGTGAGTTTGAGCCCCATGTTGAGTATAGAGGTTACTTAAATAAATAAAAATTTAAAAAAAAATACTGTATTGTAAAACTGAAAGTTCCTGAAAGAATAGATCTTAAAAGTTCTTATCACAAGAAAAAAATTGTAACTACTCGTAGTGTTGCACGTCAGCTAAACTTATTGTGGTAATCATTTTCTAATATATAAGTATATCGACACATCATTATATTATATACATAAAACTATTACAGTGTTATATGTCAATTACAACTCAAAAAAAGTAAAATGTAGGGATGTCTGGGTGGCTCGGTCAGTTAAACGTCTGCCTTCGGCTCAGGTCATGATCGCAGGATCCTGGGATCAAGTCCTGCATTGGGCTCCTTGCTCAGCAGGGAGCCTGCTTTTCCCTCTCCCTCTGCTGCTTCTCTGCTTGTGCTCTTTCTCTCTCTCTCTGACAAATAAATAAAATCTTAAAAAAAAAAGTAAAATGTGACATTAGAAGCAACACAAAGGATAATGGACATTATTGAAAATAAGGCAAGCAATATATAGAACAAAGTGAAGAAAAGTTTGTAAACTAGAATGGAAATAAAAGAATGGCAGAGAAATATATATATATTTATTATATGTATTATATGTATATAACACATACATATTTATATAATATATACATATATACATGTATATATACATACATACATATATATATGTGACCGAAGAGATCTAACATATATGTTTCACTTTTCTCTTGCTGTGTAACAAATTTTCTCAAATCGTAATAGCTATAACATCAATGAACATTTCTTTTCCTTAGTTTCCATATGCTGAATTCAGGCGCATCTGCATTCTCAGGAATTCAGTTAAGATGGAATTTGACACTCCAGCCATCTGAAGGCTTGAAATGGCCTAGAATATCCACTGCCCAAGTAATTCACTTGCACGGATGGAAAATTAATGCTAGTTGTTGTTGGGAGGTCTCAGTTCCTCCCCATGTGATCCTATCTGTGGGTTGTTTGCCCTCACAGTATGTTGATTGTCTCCCCAGAGTGAGTGACCCAAAAAATCAAGTCAGAAGGAACAACTCCTTTTGTGACCTTAGTGCTGGAAGTCATGCACTATCACTTCTGCCACATTCTGTTTGCTAAAAGTGAGGGACTAAATCTAGCCCAAAGTCAAGGGAACTAGAATTAGGTAAGCCTTACCTTTTGAAAGGAGGAGAGTCAGAGAATCAAGGACATATGTTAAAACCATCATGATATGCACAATTTGTATTACTTTAAAATATAACTGTAAAAATAAAATAAAAAAATTATCAGGACAACTTTCCAAAAATAAAACAAGACTTGAATCTCTAAAGGGGCATACTAGGTCTCTAAAAAAATGAAACAGAATAGCTAACATCTTACAGTATCCTTAATAATTTAATGGATTCTAATCATTCTTTGGGAAAGAGATAAAAATTCAACTTACTCATAAGGGGAAAATAAATCACACTGCCCTCAGGTTTTTGTTTTTGTTTTTTTCCACAAAAATAGTCAAACTTAACTTGATATAGAACAGTCCTGCAGAAAGAAAACTAGGTACAAGTGTTTTATAAATAGATAATTTATATTTCAAGATTAAAGCAACAGAATATACCTTTTTTAAAAAAATTATTTACTTATTTGACAGAGAAAGACACAGTGAGAGAGGGAACACAAGCAGGGGGAGTGGGAGAGGGAGAAGCAGACTCGCCACCGAGCAGGGAGCTCGATGGGGGGCTCGAATCCAGGACCCCAGGATCATGACCTGAGCTGGGGGCAGACACTTAGTGACTGAGCCATCCAGGTGTCCCCAAAATATACCTTCAAACACAAAATAACTCAGAGAATATAAATCCCATGAATTCTCTTTGAATAAACTACTTTAAGGTAATCCCAGAAAAAACAAGTGATAAATACACAAACTATGACAGCAGGAGAAGCAGTGATCACTGACTATAGATGACAAGTGGCAATGGTTAGAAAAGTGTCTATTTTATAAACCCTTGAAAATATCAAAAACATATGATTACAAAAGTTAAGAAAAGAAGTAGAGAAAGATTGGAGGTCCTATAAGCATTCCAATTTACTTATTTTCTACAGTCAAAATCAAAGATATTACATCTTAATAAAGTAGCAGAGTGGCATCTGGCTGGTTCAGTTGGCAGAGCATGCAACTCTTGATCTCAAGGTTGTGAGTTCAAGACCCACATTGGGCCTGGAACCTACTTTTTTTTTTTAAATATTTTATTTATTTATTTGAGAGAGTGAGAGAGAAAGAGAGAATGGGGTGGGGAGGGGCATAGGGACAAGCAGACTCTGCACTGAGCATGGAGCCTGATGCGGGGCTCGATCCCATGACCCTGAAATTGTGACCTGAGCTGAAACCAAGAGTCAGATGCTTAACTGACTGAGCCACCCAGGTGCCCCTGGTCTGGGGCCTTCTTTAAAAAAAAAAAAGAAAGAAAGAAAAGAGGTATCAAGTGTTGGTGAGGATATGAACAAAGGAGAATCCTGTGCACTATTGGTAGGAATGTAAACTGGTATAGCTACTATGGAAAACAGTATGGCGATTCCTCAAAAAATTAAAAATTGAACTACCATAAGACCCAGAAACACCACTTCTAAGTATATATCCAAAGGAAATGAATGTACTATGTCAAAGAGATATTTGTATTCCTGTTTATTGCAGCATTATTTACAGTAGCCAAGCCATGGAAATGACCTTTGTGTCCATACAGAAGAATGGATAAAGAAAACGTGAGATGTATGTATATATACAATGGAATATTATTCAGCCATAAAAAGGGAAATTCTTTGCAACAACATGAATGGATTTTGAGGGTATTAGGCTAAATGAAATAAGTCTGACAGAGAAAGACAAATACAACATTATCTCACTTATATGTATAATCTAAAAATAAAAAAAATAGAATAAAAGATCACATTTGTGGTTACCAAAGGTGAGGGTGGGGAATAGGGGGAGGTGGGGGAATTAGAGGAAGGTGGTGTATGAGTTCCTTATATGTTTTGGATATTAACCCTTTACAGATATATGGTTTGTAAATATTTTCTCCCACATTCCATAGTTTGTCTTTTCATTTTCTTGATTGTTTCTTTTGCTGTGTAAAAGCCTTTGGTTTGATGTAGTTCCACTTGCTCATTTTAGCTTTTGTTACTTGTGCTTTTGGTGTCATATCCAAAAAAATCATCGCCAATACTGATGTCAAGGAGCTTTTTCCATATATTTTCTTCTAGGAGTTTTACAGTTTAAGGACTTATGTTTAAGTCCTTAATATTTTTGAGTCAATTTTTGTGAGTAGTGTAAGATAGGGCTCTGATTTCATTCTTTTGTTTGTGAATATCCGGTTTTCCCAACACCATTTATTGAAGAGACTATCCTTTCCCCATGGAGCATTCTTCTCTCTCTTGTCAAATATTAGTTGATTATATATGTGTGAATTTATTTCTGAGCTATCAATTCTGTGTCTGTTTTTATGCTAGTATCATTGTTTTATTACTTTAGTATGCTATAGTGTATGATCTCACTTATGTGTGGAATCTAAAAACATCACACTCATAGAAAGAGAATAGAATGGTAGTTTTCAGGGGTTAGGAGTGAGGGAAATGAGGAGATGTTGGTCAAAGAATACAAACTTTCAGTGATAAGAGGACTGAGTTCTGGGCTCCTATGGTGACTATAGTTAATAATACTGTATTGTATATTGTATACTTGCTACGAGAGCAGACCTTTAATGTTCTCACCAAAACAACAGCATGGTAATTATGTGAGATAAAGAACATGTTAACTGTTACTGTGGTCAACATTTCATGATAAATATGTATATCAAATCATCACACTGAAAACCTTAAATTTATACAATGTTATATGACAATTATATCTCAATAAAGCTGGAAAAAATAGTGTAGCTAATATCTCCCAGTTACTGGATTTTTTTTTTTTTTAATTTAAGCATTGGGTCAAATTAGCAAACAACACTGGACTTACAAAATATTTAGAGTGCAGTTATAATATAAATGCTACATAAAAGAACATATGGAAATACAGATGAAGAAATGCTGGAGGAAAATGCATTGACTTAAATAGTAATAAAAACGAAGAACGAGGTGGTCTTCCAGCTTCTGACCTGGCACATATAGAGCTTGGAAATCACCTCTCCTATCCTCACAAGAAGAATGAAGCTAAACAAACAGAAAACCAACAACTCTCCTTAGATCCATCATAGATATAACGTCACGGGCCAAACCACAGACCCAAAATTAGAAAGACAGGCAGGCAGATTCAGAGAATCACAGGTCACTAGAGTATAAGGTCAGGAGGAGAAGCCTGCTGCCGCAGCCAGTCCAAGAAAGCTGTAGTTGATGAATTGCCGGAGGCTCAGTGTGGAAAAGTCTGACAGGGGAAGGCTGCACTTCTGTGAGTTTTACCTCCAGGAACCCCACCGGGTTCTCACAGTGAGGAGGGGAGAGAAATCCCCTGAGCTTCAGGAAGGAGGAGGAGAAAAGTAGCTATTTTGAAAGATGCGCAGAGCATCCTGTTCTTAACAGGCCTCCCCTCAAGAAAAACAATTTTACCAGAGCCTAACCTATTGGGATTTTACCAGAGCCTAACTGATCTGCAGAAAGGGAAATATCCAACTCCAGCAACAAGCTCTAGCCTTTATACAGGAAAGGGTGATGCCTCACTCTAGCCCCACGTAGTGTTCCTATCTTGGGGAGAGGGGGTAGCAGACTGAGACGTACTAGTGAAAACCATAGCCCAGGGGCATAGGCTTACTAAAGGACTGATACTTAATCATAGAACTATAGAATGCTTCCCCTGGTCCATTCCTTAGTACCACATCAATAGAACTCCAGTATAATAACAAAGGAAGACGACTAAAGGAATTACAGGTCTCAGATTTTATTTAAGAAGTCTCTAGGGAAATACAAAGACAACAGGGGAGACAAAAGAGAACAGCAGAGGAAATTTTAGCCTCTGACAAGTGCCACTACAGCAAATAGGAAACACAGCCTAACTCCTAGTTAGATAAACATAAATCCTCATTCTAAATCTTTATTTACCTCAGTTCCTTTTACCTGGTACGATGTGTTTGCCTTTCCAAAAAAATACGAGGCATATTAAAACACAAAAGACGTCGTTCGAAGAGAGAGCAAGCATGAGAACCAGACTCAGATATGGCAGAGATGTTGGAATCATCGGACCAGGAATTTTTTTTTAAAGATTTATTTATTTCAGACAGTGGCCCCCCCCAGACCAGGAGTTTTTAAAACTATGATTCACATGCTAAGGGCTCTAATGAACAAAGCGGAAAACATGCAAGAACAATATAGAGGTGCACCCAGGTGGCTCAGTGGGTTAAGCAGCCGACTCTTTGATTTCTGCTCAGATTATGATCTCAGGGTCGTAAGATCTGAGCCCTGCATTGGGCTGAGATCCATGAGATCAAGCCTTGCATGGGGCTCCGTGCTCAGTGTGAGTCTGCTTGTCCCTCTCCATCCCCCCAACCCCTCCCCCGACTCCTGCTCACGCACATATGCTCTCTCTCTCTCAAATAAATAAAATCTTTAAAAAAAAAAAAGAACAGATGAGTAATGTAAGCTAAGAGATGAAAATTCTAAGAAACAATCAAAAGGAAATGCTAGAAATTAAAAAAAAACATAATAGGAGAAACAAAGAATGCCTTTGATGGGCTCATTAAAAGATGACATAGCCAAGAAAAGAATTAGTGAGCTCAAAGAAATTATCATTAGAAGCTTCCAAAAGTTAAATGCACAAAGAAAACAGACGGAAAAACAGAATATTCATGAACTGTGGTACAATTACAAAAGATGTAAAATAAATTAAAGAGAGAAGGGATAATATAAGAAATATAATGTGCTATATAAATGAATAGAAAATGGAATAACAATTGAAGCAATAATTAAGTACAAGACTTACTATTCTAGAAAAGTCAGTAAAACAATAAATCATTAACTGACTTATGATAAAGAAAGCACAAACATACAAAATAGAAGTTAATTATTAGAAAACAATCATCATATGAAATAAATTAAAAGAAACACAGGGGTGCCTGAGTGTCTCAGTCAGTTAAGTGTCTAACTCTTGGTTTTGGCTCAGGTCATGATCTCAGGGTCATGAGATGGGGTCACGTTGGACTCCTGCTCAGCAGAGATTCTACTCGAGATTCTCTCCCTTTCCCTCTTCTTCCCCTCTGCCCCTCTCCCTGCTTGTATGTGTGTACTCACTCTCCTTCTCCAAAAAAAAAATTAAAAAAAAAATACAAAATAAAAGAAACACAAATGACTACTTTTGAAAATCCCATGCAAATACATGTTTTTAGCCATTCTTTTTTTTTTTTAAAGGTTTTATTTATTTATTTATCAGAGAGAGAGAGAGAGAGCACAAGCAGGGGGAGTGGCAGGCAGAGGGAGAAGCAGGCTCACCGCTGAGCAAGAAACCCGATGCAGGACTCCATCCCAGGACCCTAGGATCATGACCTGAGCTGAAGGCAGACACTTAAACTATTGAGCCATCCAGGCACCTCTGGCCATTATTTCTTCAAATAAGTTCTGCCCCTTTCTCTCTTCTCTTTCTGGAACTCCTATAATGGGAATGTTATTTTCCTTGATGTTGTCCCATAAATTTCTTAAGCTATTTTCACTTTACAAAATTCTTTTTCATTTTTGCTGCTCTATTTGAGAGAATTCTTCAGCTTTGTCTTTAAGTTCACTGATCTTTTCTTGTGCTTCCTCTAGTCTACTGGCAATCCCCTCTAGTTTATTTTTCACTTCAATTATTGTATTCTATGTTCTGTGACTTCTGTTTGGAATGTTCTTGTATTTTCTCTCTGTTCAAGCTCTCATTGTGTTCACCCATTCTTCTCCCAGATTTGGTGAGCATCTTTATGTTGTTTTTTTTTTTTTTTTTTTTTGAGATTTTACTTATTATTTGACAGAGAGAGACACAGTGATAGAGAGAACACAGGCAGGGAGAGTGGGAGAGGGAGAAGAAGGCTCTCGGCTAAGCAGGGAGCCTGATGCAGGCCTTGGTCCCAGGACCCTGGGATCACAACCCGAGCCAAAGGCAGATGCTTAACCCACTGAGCCACCCAGGCGTCCCCATCTTTATGACTATTACTTTGAACTCTTTATTAGGTAAATTACTTATCTTCATTGCATTAAGGTTTTTTTTTTCCCCTGAGGTTTTATCTTGTTTTTTCGTTTGGAATATATTACTGTTTCTTCATTTTGCTTGATTCTCTGTATTGGTTTCTATGCATTAGATGAAACAGCCGCCTCTGTGTCTTGAAGGGTTGGCCTTGTATAAGAGATGAACTTTATAGTTCAACCCTATCCTAGTCCTTGGTTATCTCTCAAACTTTTGTGATTGTTCAAGCAGCCTTAATAGTTCCCAGTATTTGGGGGTGTGTCAAGATCAGTGTCCCAAAATAGAGGATTTCAGTTAGTACCCAGATTCAAGCTGATTGGAAGCCAGACCCTTAGGCACCAGCTTTGAAAGAATGCAAACATATACAGTCTTGTGGGCCCACAAGTATAAGCTCCACTGGCCCTGAGAACTCATCAAAGAGCTAAACAATATTACCAACTTTTGTGATTTAGGTGACATTTGTACAATAATATAGCCAACTTTTGCAGAATATATTCTGTCTTCAAGTATACATGGTAGAGTCTCTAAGAGTGTTTGACCATTAAAAAAAGTCTCAATACATTTAAAAGGATCAACATCGGGGCACCTGGGTGGCTCAGTCAGTTAAGCCTCCGCCTTCAGCTCAGGTGGTGACCTCGGAGTCCTGGGATCAAGCCCCACATCAGGCTCTCTGCTCAGTGGGAAGCCTGCTTCCCCCTCTCTCTCTGCCTGCCTCTCTGCCTACTTGTGATCTCTCTCTCTGTCAAATAAATAAATAAAATCTTAAAAAATAATAATAAAAATAAAAAATAAAAGGATCAACATCATCTCAAGGAAGTTCTCTGACTACTACCTAATTAAATTAGAAATAAAAGAAATCTAAAAGCACGCTTCTAAATAATCCATGGATCATAGAAAAAAATCATAAATAAAGTTAGAAAATATTTTGAACTAAATAATAAAAACCCAGCACATTAAAATATGTAGGATGCAGATAATATAGCATTAGAAGAAAATATATAATTATAATGCTTATATTAGAAAATGAGGGCCTAAATTCAATGACCTAAATTCCATCTAAAAAAGCTAGAAAAAGAAGAGCAATGTAAAGCCAAAGTGAATAGATGGGAGGAAATAATAAAGATAACAGCATATACAAATGATACTGAAAATAGATAACTAATAGAGAAAATTAACAAAGATGGCTAATGGCTATGAATTTCTTTCAAGAAAGAAAATATTCTAAAATTGGACCATGTTTATTATTGCACACTCCCACAAATATCCTAAACATGTTAATTGTACATCTTAAATAGGTGAAAAGCATGGTATGTGGATTATATCTCAACAAAGCTTTTTTTAAGGGGAGCCTGGGTGGCATAGTTGGTAAAGCATTTGACTCTCAGTTTCAGCTCCGGTTGTGATCTCATAGTTATGAGATCAAACCCCGTGTTGGGCTCTGTGCTCAGCACAGAATCTGCTTGAGAGTCTCTCTCCCTCTCCCTCTGTCCTTCCTGCTTATGCGCTGTCTCTGTTTCTCTCTATCTCAAAGAATAAACAGATTTTAAAAAATTGGTTAAGGTTATTTGAAAAGATCAAAAAGTAAAATAAACTCACTGATTGCTCAAAGAAAGGAAAGAAATTACTAACATCAGCAATGAAAAGGATTATAAACATAGATCTTATAGACATAAAATAATGCTAATGTATTTGACAGATGAAATAGACAAGTTCCTTACAAAATGCAACTTAGCAAAACCGATACTTGATGGAACACAAAATCTGAATAGCCTTCCATGTATGAAGTAAACAAATTCATTGTTAGAACTTTTTCACAAAAAAAATCCAAGACTTAAATTATTTCGAAACCTATCAACCATTTAAGGAAGAAACAAAACTAATTTTGCTCAAACTCCTTCCAAAAATGAGGAGAAAACATTGCTTCTTGACATGTTATGAGACCAGAATAACACTAATACCAAAATCAAGTAAAGATACTACAACAAAAGGGGGCACCTGGGTGGCTCAGTGGGTTAAAGCCTCTGCCTTCGGCTCAGGTCATGATCTCAGGGTCCTGGGATCGAGCCCCTCATCCGGCTCTCTGCTCAGCGGGGAGCCTGCTTCCCCCTCTCTCTCTCTGCCTGCCTCTCTGCCTACTTGTGATCTCTCTCTCTCTGTGTCAAATAAATAAATAATAAAATCTTTAAAAAAAAAAAAAGAAAATCAGTCTAAATCATTCACAGTTTAACCGTAGTATTCCGTATCTTTTTTTTTTTTTTAAGATTTTATTTATTTATTTATTTATTTGACACAGAGAGAGGGAGATCACAAGTAGGCAGAGAGGCAGGCAGAGAGAGAGAGGGGGAAGCAGGCTCCCCGCTGAGCAGAGAGCCCGATGCGGGGCTCGATCCCAGGACCCTGAGATCATGACCTGAGCCGAAGGCAGAGGCTTTAACCCACTGAGCCACCCAGGCACCCCAATATTCCATATCTTGATAGAAGTTTTGGTTACACAGATGTTGGATTTGTCAAACACTTAAGGTGGCTATATTTCCTTTTATGTAAGTGTTGCCTCACATTTTAAGAAATCCCATAAATAAATATTGAAGTCTAGTTAATGCTATGCATACTAAATTTTTTAGGATAAAGTTTACTAACGTCCACAGCTTACTTTGAAATGCATTACAGTTTTTTTTAGATTGCTAGAGAGATATATGGCTAGATATTTGATAGAGCAAATATAGTAAAATGCAAATGGTAGAATGTATGACATTTATGGGAGTTTAGGTATGTTTGAAATTTTTTATAAGCTAGGAAAAAAGAATGACATAAATCTTTAAAAATATTAATGAGAGATAAAAAATAATGCTTAAATGCCTCATAAGATATACCATTTTTTTTTTAAGATTTTATTTACTTATTTGACAGAGAGAGAGAGCACAAACAGGGAGAGTTGGGAGAGGGAGAAGCAGGCTTCCCATCAAGCAGGGAGCCTGATGCGGGACTCGATAACAGGACCTTGGGATCATGACCTGAGCTGAAGGCAGACGCTTAATGACTGAGCCACCCAGACACCCCCATACCATGTTTTTGACTAGGAAAACACAGTGCATAAACAAATTGCTCTTCTCAAATTAAGAAGTAACTAGAAAAGTAGATTCCATAATCCATTTAAAAAAGTAAAAAAAAAAAAAGTAAGAGGAGAACTGATTTTTTTTTTAAGATTTTATTTTTGTGAGAGAGCGAGAGCGCACACAAGCAGGGGGAAGGGGCAGAGGGAGAAGCAGAGTCCCCATCAAGCAGGGAGCACGATAACCAGACTCCATCCCAGGACCCTGGGATCATGACCTGAGCGGAAAGCAGACACTTAACTGACTGAGTCACCCAGGCGCCCAGAGGAGAACTAATCTTAACAAATATTCAAACATATTATAAGCTTTTAATAATTTAAAGAGTCTGGTCCTGGCTCATGAATAGATAGCTCAATAGCATCGAGTACAGAATTGAGCTACATATGCAAATACATACAAGAGTCTTTTTTTTTTTATGATCTATCACCATACTTGTAGGTAAAAATCAATTATTCAATAAATGGTTTGGTGTCCCCTGGGTGAGCATCTGGGAAAAAATTAGGTTGGATCTCTACCTCATACTTCAAACCAAAATAAAAGTAAATAATCAAGGTTGGAATGGAAATGAACAATTTTAAGGTGTCCTCAGAGCTTGCCTTGCAGTCCCTTCCAGATTTACTGCGATGTCGAATACCACTTGGACAGGTGTTTTCTAGCATAGTTCTTAGCTTTGTGCTTCTACGTAAAACTGGGTCCAAATCCAAATGTTGGCCAATGCCTAGAATTATGTTGTTCAACGGGGCAACGACTCACCACACGTAACTATTTAAATTTAACTTGATTAAATTTAGAAGTCAGTTCCTCAGTCCCACTAGCTCAGTTTCAATAGCCACATGGGGCTAGGGGCTTCTATATTGGATAACGCAGCTATAGAACATTTCCATTATTGCTGAAAGTCCTACGGGGCAGTTCTGATGTAGAGCCCAAACTGCAGAATCTTGTTTACTAAACCAAATACATGTCAGATTCACTGGAAAAGCTTATTAAAAACAGAAACTTCTATCTTGTACATAAAGAGCATATCACTGCTTTTTTTTTTTTTTTAAAGATTTTATTTATTTGACAGAGAGAGAGATCACAAGTAGGCAGAGAGGCAGGCAGAGAGAGAGGGGGAAGCAGGCTCCCTGCTGTGAGCAGAGAGCCCGATGCGGGGCTCGATCTCAGGACCCTGAGACCCTGAGATCATGACCTGAGCCGAAGGCAGAGGCTTTAACCCACTGAGCCACCCAGGTGCCCTTAGATTGATTTTCAAACATTATTCATACCTTGATTTTATGAGCTAAATCCTACATGGTCATTATGTATTATACTTTTTACATATTATGGGATTTGTGTTGCCAATATTTTTTAGCATTTTGGGGGGGTTATTGCTCATAAAGAATATTACTTGATAATTTTGTTGTAATATCTTTTTTTTTAAAGATTTTTTATTTATTTATTTGACAGAGAGAGAGAGATCACAAGTTGGCAGAGAGGTAGGCAGAGAAAGAGGGGGAAGCAGGCTCCCTGCTGAGCAGAGAGCCGGATGCGGGGCTCAATCCCAGGACCCTGAGATCATGACCTGAGCGGAAGGCAAAGGCTTTAACCCACTGAGCTACCCAGGCACCCCAAGCATGTCACTGCTTAAAACCTGCCAATGGTTCCTTGTCGCTTAGATCAAGGGAGGGTAAATTATGACTCAGGGTCAAATCTAGCCTATTGCCCTTTTTTTTTTTTTTTTTTTTTTTTGCCAGTAAGATTCTATTGGAACACAGCCATGACCCTTCATTTACTTATTATTCATTGCTGTTTTTGAGTAACTGCAAGACAGAAGGTATGGTCAGCAAAGCTGTATTTACTATCTGGCCCTTTGCAAAAAAAAAAAAAAAAAAAAAAAATTTGCTGATCCCTGACTTATAAGATAAAGTCTAGGCTTTGGCCTGGCCTACACGGGTAGTATCTAAGGCCTTACAAAACCTAGCCACTGCCTATCTTTTCATGTCATGACCCGGTAATAACTAACCCATTTTGGTTACCTGAACATGGAATCCTAGGTCCTTCCTCTGTGCTTTATTTATACCATGTCTTCTATGTAGTGTCCGACATCCTGACTTTCCTTCCTTTCCCACACCACAGTGTACAATAATAGGGAAAAAAAGGAAAAAGAGGGGTGCCTGGCTGGCTCAGTTGGTGGAGCATGGGACTCTTGATCTTGGGGTTGTGAGTTTGAGCCCCACGTTGGGTGTAGAGATGACTTTAAAAAAAAATTTTTTTTTTTTTTTTTTTAAGAAAAAAGAAAAAAAAGGGAGCCTGGGTGGCTCAGTCGGTTAAACATCTGTGTTTGGCTCGGGTTGTGATCCCAGAGTCCCAGGATGGAGTCCCGCACTGGGTTCCCCACTGACCCTCCCCCCTCTCATGCTTTCTCTCTTTCATGTTCTCTCTCTCAAATAAATAAATAAAATCTTAAAGAAAAAAGAAAAAAAGAAAAAGAAAACCACACTCTTCAAATTTCTTTATTCTCTACCAGGGGCTGACCACTATTTTTAGTGGCCCGTATCAATTGTGAAGGAGAAAGCAAGTGGGTTCCTCACCATGACAGATTCAGAATCTTAATTGTTTTTTAGGCATCTCTGATTTTTTACATATATGATGAAATGCACTTTGCCTATCACTTCTATACACGCTTTGGTCACTTCTTTAGCATGATATTGCAATTGCCTGTTTACATGTCTACTTCCTTCAATAGACTGGGAGTTCCTAAAGGAAGGAAGCCTGACATTCATCTCTGAGTCCATACCGAGGAAAAGCCCAGCAGTGAGTCAGTGCTCAGAGAACAACCAGTGAAATAAATCTCCCTCCCCAACAAGAACTCATTTTCTGGAATGAGAAATCGGAAGGAAGAGGCAAAGGGGCTAGCTGTTGATCATTTTTCTCTTCTCCCATGAAGCTAAAATCTAATTTCTGGTGCCCTCAAGGCATAGCAAAAAGTCTTTTTAAATTAGCATATTATTGACTCCCTTTTATCACGGTTGCTTTGTCTAGTTTAATATATATTAATTACTTGTTGGTGAAATTCACATCTTGCGGTAACTATTGTACCAAGTACAAGTTTAAAAGTCTATTAAACAGGAAAGACTAAGGGTGTTTGTATCTTTAACATGTTACTAATGGAATAAAAATAACTAATGTGATTCCAAATTACGTTTGGAGTTTGGATCAGACATAGCTGGTAAATGAGGCTTTTGTATGAAGCTCATTTATCAGGAATTTCTATGTAGTATCTATCCCTGTATTTTTATAGGATTGTGATTCTGTTGTAGCTTACTTTTGTTCTAAGTATTCAGGATACCAAAGCAGAATAAACTGATAGCCATCTCTCGTGTGCAAGAAGCAGGAAGATTATTCTGGGAAGACTTGTCCAATTGGATTGATCGGTGGCTGCTAAGGGAAGTTTTCAGGTTCCCAATCCTGGTATCCTTAAGACCTATAAAAATCCATGTTGCTCTTAAAATTTTTTACAGAGTAGCCTTCGAGAAACACCTTTCACATACACTGCAGAACCATTTGACTCCGTATTAGTGAATTCAACCGTCTAGAATCAACTTTGGCTTTTCAGGGTTGTCATATCTGCATATGTAATTGGGAGCACATCTTCATCCAAAGAGAAAGCACTTCCTCCCCCCAGGAACTGGAACTAAGGTGCTCTGTGCCAGAAGAGCTTGGTCTTGAGACCCTGTTTTCAATATGCAAGAACAGAACTGCTACACTTTAAATGGTGCCTTTGATTTTCAATTCCCTTGAATTTTTTCCTTTCCTCAAGTCAATCACGGATGTTTAAATACTTACCTCACATACAACATAAACAAAATGAAGTGGAAAGAACAGTAACTCTCTGGCAACTTCGATCAATTCCCATGAGGAGAACTCGATACAAAAAAGTAAAACTACTTGGGAGGCCACTTATCCACTCTGGATTCGGGAAGGTGCTACTTATCCTTCAGTGCTTAAGCTCAGACTGTCCTATCAGTTTTGCTGTGAAGGCCTGCTCTGTTTCTTTGTTCATTTTGTACTTTGTCACACATCGTGTTGCATTTTTTTTTTTAAGATTTTATTTATTTATTTGACAGAGAGAGAGACAGAAGCAGAGAGGGAACACAAGCAGAGGGAGTGAGAGAGTGAGAGAGGGAGAAGCAGGCTCCCCGCTGAGCAGGGAGCCCAATGCAGGGCTTGATCCCAGGACCCTGGGATCATGACTTGAGCAGAAGGCAGACGCTTAATGACTGAGCCACCCAGGTGCCCCTGGTGTTGCATTTTCCTTTCTTTGTTGTTTAATTATATAATGGAGAAAAGAAAAAAAAGAATATTTTTAAAGCTAATCAGCTGGCTTCTTAGGAGTATACTGTTTTTATCTGGAAAGATAACTTGATGGTTATTCAATGTGTGAAAGTCAAGACTCCCCTCGGCAGCCCCCAACCACCTTACGACACCAGGGAATGGGCTAGTGCTGGTAATTAAGAGGAAAAAGAGGGACATACAGAGTTTAGCAACAAGGCAGACTGGCCGCGCCACTTAAAAAACAGAAACGCATGATTCAGATTTTAAATAAACATTGCTGTTCTGTAACTTCCTTCTGTTACCCACGGATCTTCTATATGCTCCGCACACCTGTCTCTGAGAGGGAGGTATTTTTCAGGACTCAAGAAAAAAAGATGTTAAGTTTAGGGTTGCCAGATAAAATACAGGATGTCTGTAACTGGACGTTTTTGTTGTTGTTGCTGTTTAAGATTTTAAACAATCTCTCCGCCCAACGTGGAGCTTGAATTTACAACCTCAGGATTACGCGTTGCCTGCTCTACCGACTGAGCTACCCGGCACCCCAATAACTGGATGTCTTAAAAAATTTGCTTAATCTTGCAACTAGTTAGGTTACATGTCCAGATCAATATAGGGTGGAGAAAAAGGAACAGCCACGAGAAATGAGGTATAGGTAAGACAGAGAATTCAACGTAAGCAAGAAAATGTGGCAAGAGGTGAGTAACTAGATCTGTAAGCCCTCTGAGGTACTGGTAGGATGGAGTCTTTGTTTTCCTCTATAAGTGAGTATGTAGCATTTTTAAATTAAATATGGGAGGGAACGTAACCCTGTAGGGCAAGAGAACTTGATGATACCTAGCCAGCAGGAATCTAGGTTGTAACTCATTCAGTGTTATACATATTATTACCTTACAAGCTTACCTCTCTCACTAGAGGACAGTCCCAGAAGGCTGAGTTCCCCACAGCTGCAAGGAAGACTAGATGAGTGACAGGTCTGGGAAGTCCCCCACAGTGAAGACAGACTGTATTGTGACAGGAACGGCAGCTGCGGCAATTCCGAGAACCACCATTCTCCCTACGCTCCTTATTCTCAACCAAGCCAGAGTGCTGTGGCCAGAACACAGAGATCTGTGGTCCCCCCATGAATTTGAGCCTGTGGAAATGAGAGAGAGCCAATACTGTTTCTAGAGAGGACTCTGGTAGCTGACAACCGTGGTGTGTCTGTCTGTAGGAGTGCAATGAGCACAATGAGGTACCACTCATGGTGTATCAAGAGTAGTTTTCTTCATTTTATTTGCATAATCACTTTCAAATAGAAGTGCAGCTGTGTGCTATTTGTTTCAACATCTGGCTGTAAATTCATCTCTCCCTGCCAAGGTCGCTTTTACTTATTTTCTCTCCAAACTTTTTGTTATTCTTTCTACTCCTTTTGCCCTGTTCCAAGTTGGGAGATTACGTCAATGATGTAGCTCAAAATTATGTAGCTTAACACTCAAGAAGCTTTATGATTAGCCTTCCTTCTATCTATCATGTGTATAATTTTTGTAAGACCAGGATTTGACTTAAAGTGTTGCAAGGTTTATGTAAAGGACCCATTGCTTAGCTAGCAAGTGAGTCTAGCCATCTGCCCTGTGTACTCTCCTTGATATAGCTGTTGTCCTCATATCGAAGTGTGTATGTTTTGTGGTGGAATGATACGGTATTTAAAAATTGGTGAAAATCCAGGGCGCCTGGGTGGCTCACTCAGTTAAGTGGCTGCCTTCGGCTCAGGTCATGATCTCAGGGTCCTGGGATCGAGCCCCGCATCGGGCTCCCTGCTCAGCGGGGAACCTGCTTCTCCCTCTCCCTCTGCCTACCACTCCCCTGCTTGTGTGCTCTCTCTCTCTCTCTCTCTCTCTCTCTGACATATAAATAAATACAATCTTAGAAGAATTGATGAAAATCCTAGGATGCTTTGTGAATGAAAAGATTTAGTGTGCCATACAATTGCTGTTAATATAAACAGATGCTCTCATTTCTATTTATTTTAAACTCAGGCTGGACAAGGTAGTGTAGAGAAACATCCCCAAAAGGGAAGGAATTTCAGGTAGAGTGGACAGCATGAGCAAAGGAGACAGGGCAATAAAAGAACATGAGTTATTTAGAGAACTGCTAATTTGGTATGACAGGAGTTGAGGGTATGAAGGAGAAGATGAGTGACAATTGGCAGATATGAATAATAACTGTATAGATGTTGGTATTGATTGAAGAAGTAAGGGAAAGAAAAAACTGACAAGGTATGAATTTTGTCTGCACCAAGAGATCAGAGCCCAACTCTCCTTTTGCTATATAAAGGTAGCTATTTGGGCACAGCAAAGGGAGAAACAATGAGGACAGTTCAACTGGCTATTCCTGGCCAAAAAAGGGGGCAAAAGTATTATTTACCCTTTCCTTTTCAGCAGCAGGATCAGTTTTACCTTGAAAGATATGAACTTCTGTAAGTTATTTTAGTGTTCTATGATTTTGACTGACCAAAGTTACATTTCCCACAGTCAAAATGAAAAACAACATCTATCTTGACTCTACAGTGAGAAGAACTTCTACCCATCACAGGCCTGATGTGTGCCATAGGTGACAAGCAGTGGGTGACATGTATCGGAGGTCATGGCATTTAAAAACATCAGCTAGAAGTATCTTGTCTCTTACATATTCCAAATACAAATCTCCCAGTCTATGGCCTAGTGATCAGTACTTGAAAATTCATCACTCAGATTAACAATATGAAGTGGAAATGCTCCTTTGAACTCTTTCAACTTGTGTTAATCTGAAAGTCCCTGGCATATGATTTTGGTTAAGAGGGATATCAACTTAATAAGTCTTGCCACATACAAAGTTCTCCATTGCATGAAAATCTTAGAGCCACAACCTATGAGAGACTAACTATGAAAATTGACTTTTCGATTCACTTCTCACTATAATTATCCAACTATTGTACATTATTTGCTTGGAGTAATTTCTTCTATGTATAATGGTCTTTTTCTTATCACCAGAAAGAGGCAGTGCAATCGTCTCACAGAGTCAGGGAATTGTGACCAGTTGAAGGGTCCATGACTTTTTAATATTCATTGCAGTAGGGACATTTCTTGGTGAGAAGGAGGAGGAGGATGATATAGATAATAGGCTCACAACATGTTGCCAAATATCTTGTTCATAGAAATTATTATATATAATAATATATATCCTGCAAAGTCAATCCATTCAATACAGATGATGGTAACAAAAACAAAAGGAAGGGAGGGGCGCCTGGGTGGCTCAGTGGGTTAATGGCTCTGCCTTCAGCTCAGGTCATGATCTCAGGGTCCTGGGATCGAGCCCCGCATCGGGCTCTCTGCTCAGCAGGGAGCCTGCTTCCCCCTCTCTCTCTGCCTGCCTCTCTGCCTACTTGTGATCTCTTTCTCTCTGTCAAATAAATAAATAAAATCTTTAAAAAAAAAAAAAAAAAGGAAGGGATAAAAGGAGATATTGCAATCACCCCAACCAAGCTTCCACTTGAAGCACGATCCATGAACAAATCCCTACAGTAGCCCTACGAGGTAGATGTGATTAGCCCTATCTTATACATGATAGAGCTGAATGTCAAATAATTTAAATAATTTATTCAAAATTTTACTGAAGGGCACCTGGGTGGCTCAGTCAGTTAAGCCTCCAACTCTTGGGTTCAGCTCAGGTCCTGATCTCAGAGTCATGAGATCAAGCCCACATAGGCCTCTGTGCTCAGCGGGAAGTCGGCTTCTCTTCCTCTCCCTCTGTCCCTTGCCACACACGCACATGGGCACACTCACTCTCTCAAATAAATAAATCTTTAAAAACATTTTTTTTTTTTTTTTTTTTTTTTACTGAGAAATTGCAGATTCAGGCTTCAAATCTAATCCATACACCTGTGTTCTTTCCATGACATCTGATTGCCAGCCAACTCCACAACTGTGGGTGGGTCCAGGCCTCATGATGAAATGAGGGATCAAGTCAAACGTCCTATTTTTTTTTAAAGATTTATTTATTCGGGGTGCCTGGGTGGCTCAGTCATTAAGCGTCTGCCTTTGGCTCAGGTCATGATCCCGGCGTCCTGGGATCGAGTCCCGCGTCGGGCTCCCTGCTCAGTGGGAAGCCTGCTTCTCCCTCTCCCACTCGCCCTGCTTGTGTTCCTGCTCTCGCTATTTCTCTCTGTCAAATAAACAAATAAAATCTTAAAAAAAAAAAAGATTTATTTATTCATTTTAGAGAGGAGGGGAGAGGCAGAGGGAGAGAGAAAGAGAATCTCAAGCACACTCCACACTGAGCATGGAGCCCAACACAGGGATTGATCCCAGGATCCCGAGATCATGACCTGAGCTGAAACCAAGAGTCAGAGGCTTAACCAACTGAGCCACCCAGGCTCCCCCAAATGCCCTACTGAAATAACATGAGTTTTTAAAATAGAGAAATGCTATTGAAAAGGAAGTACAACTAGCTTGGATGCATTGTTCTTAGCTCAAACTGATTTTTAGTGAACATCACTTCTCTAAGTGCGTTCTAAATATAACAATATGTAATTATTATTATATAAAAGTATATAGCAGTTTTCAGCATTTTGTTGTTGGGTTTTTTTTAAAGATTTTATTTATTTATTTATTTTTTTTTTTTTTAAAGATTTTATTTATTTATTTGAGAGAGAGAGAGAGTGAGAGAAAGCATGAGAGGGGAGAAGGTCAGAGGGAGAAGCAGACTCCCCATGGAGCCCGATGTGGGACTCGATCCCGGGACTCCAGGATCATGACCTGAGCCGAAGGCAGTAGCTTAACCAACTGAGCCACCCAGGCACCCTAAAGATTTTATTTATTTATTTGAGAGAGAGACAGAGATAGTGAGAGAGAACACAAGTGGGGAGGAAAGGGAGAAGCAGACTCCCCACTGAGCAGGGAGCCCAACGCGGGGCTCCATCCCAGGACCCTGGGATCATGACCTGAGCTGAAGGCAGACGCTCAACCGACTGAGCCACCCAGGCACCCCTGTTTTGAGCATTTTTATTAATTCATTGTATCTTCGCAACAACCCTATGAGATAGGTATTATTATCATCATTTTAGAGATGAGGAAACTGAGGCACTTCGAGGATAAGCAGCATGCTCAGCAGGGCTGAGAACCCAGATAGGCGACAGAATCCATGCTCTTAACTGCTATGTTAGATTGCTACATTTAACTATATATTGAATAATTCATTCTGAAATCTTGCCACAGTTGCTCTCATACTTATTGATCTTTGTTTTCCAGACCCCATCATTTTCCCTTTTTTAAGAAAGGAAGCAGTATTTATTTATCCCTAGTCTCCTGATTATTCTTTAATTTCTAAAGCTTCTCAAGGGTAAAATTGGTTATTATTTTTACCTCTATAATTTGTCTGTGTATAGAGCCTTTAACTCCCTTAAAGGGTCTGGATACTGACTCAGAAATTCCTTACTTGTAGGGGTGCCTGGGTGGCTCAGTCTGTTGGAAGTCCGACTCTTGATTTTGGCTTAAGTCATGATCTCAGGGTCATGAGATTGAGCCCCACATTGGGCTCCTGGCTCAGCAAGGAGTCTACTTGGGATTTTCTCTTTCCCTTTCCCTTTGCCCCTCCCCCTGCTAGTACACATGCACTCTCTTTCTCTAAATAAATCTTAAAAAAAAAAATTCCTTACTTGTACCTCCATCCCCCCATTTTTAAAACCTTTATTTATTTATTTATTTATTTATTTAAAGCTTTTATTTATTTATTTGACAGACAGAGATCACAAGCAGGCAGAGAGGCAGGCAGAGAGAGAGGGGGAAGCAGGCTCCCCGCTGAGCAGAGAGCCCGATGCGGGGCTTGATCCCAGGACCCTGAGATCATGACCTGAGCTGAAGGTAGAGGGTTAACCCACTGAGCCACCCAGGCGCCCCTAAAACACTTTTTTAAAACTCCTACTTGTTTATTTTTTTAAGTAATCTCTATGACAACATGGGGTTCAAACTCACAACCCTAAGATCAAGAGTCTCATCCTCTTCTGACTCAGCCAGCCAGGTACCCCTACTTCCATCCCTTTTTATCTATGTCGTTTCACTCTATCCAGTTTTAAGATTATTCTTTTTAATGTAAAAGCAATTAAGGAGTTGGGCAGTTCTGCCCTTCTTTTCCATCTCTATATGCCTTTATCACATATAGGGAATCAGTCCCCTGCTGTCTGTCAGTGTATTGCAAAGTTAGATTAGGATTTTATAGTTATGAGAAATAAAAGCATGGATTTTTATGGGATTCAGGTAGTATTATGGTCGAGGATCCAGGAATGACTGAATCTTGCTGTGCCAGGTACATTCCTCCCTGTGGGGAAACAAACACACACACATACACACACACACACGCACACACACACAATGACAGTAAATGAACAAAGCACTGCCTCATCATCAACCTTGTAAATGTCTGACTCTCCTGTACAAGACAACTTAGCAAGTTTTTTCAAAGATTTATTTATGTATTTGAGAAAGAGACACAGCACACGCATGAGTAGGGAGAGGGACAGAGTGATCGAATCTTTAAGCAGACTCCCATGAGGCTCGATCTCACCACCCAAGAAATCATGACCTGAGCCGAAACTGAGCTGTATGCTCAACCTACAAAGCCACCCAGGTGCCCCCCTTAGCAATTTTTTAAAAGAAATGTATAGTACACTTATCCTAAGGTCTGGTAATTTCTTTTTTTTAAATAAAGATGTATTTATTTATTTTAGAGAGAGAGAGCAAGAGCATGAGAGGGAGAGGGAGAGAGAGAGGGAGAGAATCTCAAGGGGACTCCACATGGAGCACGGAGCTGATGCAGGGCTTAATCCCATGACCTGGAGATCATGATCTGATCTGAAACCTAGAGCCAGGCACTTAACTTACTGCCCAGGCGCCCCTTCGTAATTTCTGTTTTAAACAATTGAGTATAGTTGACGCACAATGTAATGTTAGTTTCAGGTGTACAACACAGAGAGTCGACATCTCCATATGCTATGCTGTGCTCACCACAAGTGTAGCTACCATTTGTCACCATACAATGAGCTTAGCAAAGTTTTACTGGAGTAGACAGCCTGGCCAAAATATCCATCTAGAGCCTAGAAAGTCAAAATCCAAATCTGTGCTCTTATCTCTTTCTGACTGCCACATAAGACAAGAGGCGGTGGTTTTAGCGTGCTGGTTGCCTTTCTTTCTTTTTTTTTTTTTTGGTCGCCTTTCTAACCCACATCATCCACATAAGCCTCTGTTTTCTGTTCCATCACCATTAACAGTAGTTCTTGATGTAAACTCATAATGTAAAACTGATATTATCGTCCTCCACTCTTCCCTCCACCATTCCTCCTCTTTCTCATGGCCTCATTTCTATTGGCTAGCATCCCCATGCTGTAGAATCAACATGCAATCTCTCTAGAGAAGAACATTCCTATCATGTGTTTAAAAATACACTTGGGATTTCCTGTTACTCTGCCACTCATCACTCTGCATGGGTAGGGGAGTTGACACTAACGGCAATTCTCAAAGTTACACCGTAAACACTTTCAAAGAATCCCCCTGTTTTCAGTACCATTAATAAACCCTGTTACCTGTACCCGTCAACTTCAACACCAGACCTAGAAAACCAATCGGCGGTCACTGCAGTTGTCCCCTGGGCTGTTTCTTATATTCAAGTTCATTTGTCACTGTGTTTCTATTTTTAGTCTTCTAGAAGTTGGTTGAAATACTTTAATCACTACAGGTTCCCTTCCCATTCTCTTCCCTCTTACCAGCACATTCCCGTTTCAGTTATCTATCAACTTGATAATGCTACATAACAAAACACAAAACCTCAGTGGCATACAGCTATACACATTTATTTAGCGGATTTTTCTCTGGTGTTCAGCTGATCTTAGCTGGCCTCTCTCATGTATGTGTAGTCAGCCTTAGGTGCCCTAGGTGCTAATCGTGGCTAGGCTCCCGCACACGTCTGGAGTAGATTACTTGTCAGCTGGGGCAATTCTGCTCTGCTTTATGAATCTCTCCCATCTCTCCAGCAGGCCAGCCCAGACACATTCCCATGGCAAAGGCCGGGGGACAAGAGCAAGCCAACTCAAACTCCTAAGCACTATTCAAGCCTCTGCCGGTGTCACATGTACTAACATTCCACTTGTGAAAAGAAATCACACTCTGACTTTCCCAGAGTCTGAGCAAGAGGGCACTCCAAAATTGCATGGTAGGGAGTATAAAGGGGGGAAGAATTAAGACCGTTAATGAAATTAATCCACCACATTTGCTTTCTGCATTCGTAGTGTCTCTGTCATATTCGTAGTGTCTCTGGAGGGAAGGAAGGTGGATGTGAATGCTCAGTACATTGAACTGAACTGGAAGCCTCTGTGCTTTTTCAGGTCGCACGCCATTACCCATGCTGTTTCCTGAATCTGGAATGACTCTTTCATCTCTCCCCATCTCCTAGCCAGCTTTCAAAGCCCAGATCTAATGCCATCACTTTGTGGAAGTCTTCTATACGTGACATCAATTGTTTTTGCCCATTTGTCAGCCATTCCCTATTGTTCTAATAACAGAACTTCGGTTTCACTGTGGAGAACTGACATTTCACATCAGTTTTTAGGGTTTCCCATGAGACAGAACCCATTATTCGACTCAAGGTGTGGGTGCATGATCTGGTCAACTGGCAAATCCTATACCCTGGTGGTAGTGATGATTGTTTTGGATATAGACACGTCAATCAAACTGGTCTGAGCCAGAAATAATACCGAGATTTAGGCTGTAATAACAGGAAAGAGGCTGATACATTTCACTGGAATTGCCAAACAGTTAGAATACAGCCCTAAAGCTTCTGGTGACCATTTGTCTCACAAATTGGTAGAGCCGACAGTGAGTACAGGCAACACTAAGGAAAACAGAGTCAAGTGAAAGAAACAAAGAGATCCCTGAAGACATGACCTGAACATCTAGCTTTAGACCCAGCTGATATTTTTTCATTTATTTTTAGTCCTTTAAAAAATTCCTGGACATTTCAGTTACTTGAACCAATAGATTTCATTTTAATTCAGACCCATTACTTGTAACCAAACAAATTCTAATATAATTCTCTGTAAACCTAAGCCCCTGTCTCTGCTCTACTAGGACTATTAAGTGCATATTTCTTGAGCCTTAGCCCCTTCCCTCCATTCTCTACATGAGATTCTAAGTGGAGGCACACATCAGTTGGGAGTACAGAATCACCAGAGGAAAGAACTTTTTCTAACTACTTCTGCCTGCTCTGAAGATTCAGATATGCCCTCTAGTTGCCAATTAATCGTACAGTGAAGTACTACTCAAGTGAGTTGGGTGGATCCCGAAGGGTTTTGTAATGAAGATAGGTAGAAAGTTTACTATTTTTTAAAAAGATTTTATTTATTTATTTGACAGAGAGCAAGCGAGAGAACAGAAGCAGGGGGAGCTGCAGGCAGAAGGAGAGGGAGAAGCGGTCTCCCCTCCGAGCAGGGAGCCCAACATTGGGGCTCGATCCCGGGACCCCAGGATCATGATCTGAGCCAAAGGCAGATGCCCAACTGACTGAGCCACCCAGGCGCCCCAGGTAGAAAGCTTAAAAAGCACTAACAATTATCTGTTTCACAGCCTGTGCCATAATGTGCTCTTTGTAAGTTAATGTTTATTTCTAGGCTTGATAAATATCTGTTTCTTGTGCTATGCTTTATGACAACAGTGCTTAGGTATGTTTTATTCATCAATTTATCTTCAGGTGAAAAGACAGTGTCTGGTTCATGTTAGGGACTCAGGAGATGGTTGTTGTATGAATAGATGTTGAAAACAGATTCTGTGTTTTATTTTTCTACCACCACCACAGTAAACTCCGAGTTTACTAAAATAAAATGAAAATAAATACAATCTGTCCCAAGTCATGAGTGTATTGACTCTACACCATCACTACATCTCCTCTTCGTCCTCATCTTTCTACAAAGACCTTTCTGTTCACACTTAGCACATATGTGCATTCAGAAATTCTTGAAGTTAGCCTTTCTGGAGTTTTCCCATGTTTGTCATTGCTTCACCTTGTATTTTTTACCTAAGTCACTTTTATTTTTTTATTTTTTATTTTTTAAAAATATTTTATTTTATTTATTTATTTGGCAGAGAGAGATCACAAGTAGGCAGAGAGGCAGGCAGAGAGAGAGAAGGAAGCAGGCTCCCTGCTTGAGCAGAGAGCCTGATGCAGGACTTGATCCCAGGACCCTGAGATCATGACCTGAGCGGAAGGCAGAGGCTTTAACCCACTGAGCCACCCAGGCACCCCTAAGTCACTTTTAGATTAGAGGTCTTCCTGTGAAGCTTCATTTGTTTTGTTTAATGTCTTCTCTTTTAATTTTACAAAGGTTATAATTTGGATAGCCCAACTGCATTTTTCCAGCCTCCTTCCCTTACTATAGCTTTATTTATTCCCTTTTTAGCTTCAGGTCATTGAATTATAACTACCTTTTTTTTTTTTTTTTATAACTACCTTTTTTATGACCTTTATGATCTGAAAGTCAAGGGCAAACACTACCTTCACCCTGTGTGCACACCACCTGCATACATCTTTAGCAAACAAGAGGGAAAACCAGAGCCACTAATCTCAGGATTAAATCATTTTGTCCTTGGTTTCCTTCTATCGTTTATATGAGGAAGCCCTGAATCCCTATGTGCTCCAGAGAAGACTGCCCCTCCTCTAGCCTCCAAATTGCCATTGAAAGGAGTTACATAAAAAAGTAACTTCCTCCTGTATGCTCCTAGTAAGACACTCCTTCCTCCCCTACTCCCATCATTCTGTCTTTAGACAACCAGGACTAATCTTACTATACTCTTCATTTATTTGTGTCAGTTCCAACAAGCAGCCAGATCTCCTAGAATACTCTTAATTCCCTGGACTCTAACCCTTATATTTCTCAGTAAATCCCTAATTCTGACCCCTATTACTTCCCCCTTTGAATTCCTGTAGACATACAACTTTGCCTCCTGGATCTCAGTGTGTATCATCAGCAAAAATTCCCCATCTCTTTAACTTCTATATAAGTTTCCTTAAGCTTCTTGCTCTAAAGAAAAACTGAGGGCGGGGGGAAAGAAAGAAAAGAACTGGCTCTCCCCTCTAATGACACCACAGCCCTTACAGCCTTCTTTCTGGTGACTTTACTCTCTCTCTCACTCTTTCTTTCTTTCTTTCTTTCTTTCTTTCTTTCTTTCTTTCTTTCTTTCTTTCTTTCTTTCTCTTTCTTTCTTTTTTCTTTCTTTCTTTCTTTTTCTTTCTATCTACCTATCTACCTATCTATCTACCTACCTACCTACCTACCTGTCTATCTATAAGTAGGCTCCACGTGGAACCCAACATGGGGCTTAAATTCATGACCCTGAGATCAAGACCTGAGCTGAGATCAAGAGTTGGATGCCTAACTGACTGAGCCACCCAGGAGCCCCTCTCACTCACACTTCTTAGACCTTTAAGTCAGAAAGTGAGTTCCTCCTTGATATTTTCACATTATTATTCCTTTCATTCACCCATAACCCCTGAACTTTTAATCTCAACTCATCGGACTATACCACCTCTGCCCCTCCTTGTAACAGACACCTACTGATATTCTAGGTCATTTTCCTCTATCTTTTTTTTTTTTTAAGATTTATTTATTTTAGAGAGAGAGAGCATGAGCAGGAGGGGCAGAGGGAGAGAGAATCTCAAGCAGACTCCCCGCTGAATGCAGAGCCCAATGAAGGGCTCAATCTTATGACCCTGAGATCATGACCTGAGCCGAAACCAAGAGTCAGTTGCTCAACTGACTGTGCCACCAAGGCTCCCCTCCTCTAGTCTTAGAAGAGTTTTGTTCTTGGCTCTTGGATTTTTTTCCAACATTACTTCTGTCACAATTACTGGTGATTTCAATATCCACATAAATGACAATCCTAATAAACAATATAATTTTTGACCTTCTCTCCTCATCTACTCAACCCTGTTTTAGCCATTTATCTCCATGATTGCACTCTATATACTGTCATTATCAATCAATACAACTAACTCCTCCATAATACCAGTTTCAAGCATCGTGCTTTCCAACCATGACCTTCCAACTGTCAAGACTACTCTCCCTATTTCAGCTCCCTGACTTCAATGATCCTTTGCCTCACCGGCATCTCCAATTCATTGATACTAACACCTTTTCACTGCCTTCAACCCTTTGATGCCTTCACTTCCTTCCTTACCCACCTTTATATCCCATGGCCCATCGCTGTGATCACTTTCTTACACAGTCCTGCAACTTTTTTAGCCTTCTTTTGCTTCATTGTATTCTCATGGCAAATTCACAACCCTGGAAGCCAGATCACCACTTACTCTGTCTAAACATTTACAGCAGAATGTGGCTGTGGAAAAACATGTAACTGTTCATTTTTCTCGCTTTAAACTTGTGACTACTCACCTCAAATGAGTCTGTAACAATGACTTACAATACTATCACATTTTCTGCTCCACTCATTTCTTTATTTCCCTAGATAATCTCTTTATATCTTCTTATCTCCCTCTTTAAAATTCTAATACCTACTCTTCTAACCTCATACTGATGACCTTGCTTACTTCTTTCCTGAGGAAATGGAACTAGTCAGAAGAGGACTTCCACAATCCTGAATCACATCTCTCCGTGAAGCTGAGCACATACGTTTTCCTTTCCCTTCTATTAATATGGATAAAATATTTGTGCTTATTTTTAAGCCAAACCCTCCATTTATGCTCTAGATCTTATCGTCTCTCAAGTAAGGTGACTGCTCCAGTAAAACCCTCCCTTTTTTCCTAAATTACCAATTTTCCTACTTATCAGATTTCCCCATCAGAACACAAACAAGCTGTCATTTTTCACACCTTAGAAAAACATTTTTTCTTGACTCTCCTTCTCCCTCCAGATACTCCACATTTTTCTGGTCCCATCAATATCTATAATTCTTCTCACCTCATTCTCTTTCGAACTCACTCTAGTCAGGTTTACACTTTCACCAACTCGCTGGAAAAGCTCTTGCCAAAATCATTAATTATGTCCATGTTGCTAAATTCAGTGGCCAATTCTCAATTATCAATATACTTGACCCATCAGCAGCATTTGCAAAAGCTAATAACAAAAGAAAAAAGGCTAATAATTTTCCCCTCCTCAAAACACTTCCTTCTTTTTTGGTTTTTATTTTTAATTTTTTTAATTTTTAAAAAAGATTTTATTTAGGGTGCCTGGGTGGCTCAGTTGGTTAAGCAACTGCCTTCAGCTCAGGTCCCAAGGTCCTGGATCGAGTCCCAAATCGGGCTCCCTGCTCAGTGGAGAGCCTGCTTCTCCCTCTCCCTCTGCCTGCTGCTCTGCCTACTTCTGCTCTCTTTCTCTATCAAATAGATAAATAAAATCTTAAAAAAAAAAAGATTTTATTTATTTATTTGACAGAGAGAGACAATGAGAGAGAGAGTACAAGCTGCGGGAACTAGAGGGAAAGGGGGAAGTAGGCTCCCGCTGAGTAGGGAGCCCAATGTGGGGCTCCATCCCAGGACCCTGGGATCATGACCTGAGCAGAATGCAGACGCCCAACCAACTGAGCCACCCAGGTGCCCAGATTTTTTTTTTTTTAGGATTTATTTATTTATTTTGTGGGGAGGGATAGAAGGAGAGAGAGAATCCTAAGGAGACTCCCCACTGAGCATTGAGCCCAAAACGCAGCTCGATCCCACAACCTTGAGACCAGGACTGAGCTGAAACCAAGAGTCAGACATTCAGCTGACTGTGCCACCCAGACACCCCTTAAAAACACTTCCCTACTGGGTTTTTGTAGCCCATACTCTTGGTTTTCTTTCTATATCTCTAAGCACTCCTTCTTAATCTCTGTCTTCTTTCATCCTCATGTTCTTGTTCTCTTAATGTTGGAGTGTCCCAGGGCTCAAGTCCTGAAATAACTTCTTTGATGATTTCATAAAATTTCATGACCATAATTAAATTTTGTACACTGGAAAAATCCAAACATGTATTGACAACCCAGTCTCTAGTGAAATCTACACTCTTATATCATCCAATGACATACTTGTCATCTGTACTAACAGTCACCATAAACTTAGCATTCTTAAAGAAAGTTCCTGGGACGCCTGGGTGGCTCAGTTGGTTAAGTGTCTGCTTTGGCTCAGGTCATGATCCCAGGGTCCTGGGATCGGGCCCCTGCCTCAGGCTCCCTGCCCTGTGGGGGGCCTGCTTCTTCCTCTTCCTCTGCCTACTGCTCCCCGTGCTTGCGCTCTCTACGTCTCTCTCTCTGAAAAATAAATAAATAAACAAGCAAACAAATAAATAAATAAAATCTAAAAAAAAGAAAAAAAGAAAAAGAAAATTCCTCGTATTCACCCCAAACCTGGTCCTGCAATTCCTTCTATTTCAGTTGATGGAAATTTCATCTTTCCATTTGAACAGGCCAAATCCTTGGAGTCCACCTCTTTCTCTCACATCCTTTATTGAATCTATGAGGCAAATTTGTTGGTTTTATTTCATTTTATTTTATTATTATTTTTTAAAGATTTTATTTATTTGACAGAGAGACACAGCAAGAGATGGAACACAAGCAGGGCAAGTGGGAGAGGGAGAAGCAGGCTTCCCACTGAGCAGGAAGCCCAACGTGGGGCTCCATCCCAGGACTCTGGGAGCATGACCTGAGCCGAAGGCAGACGCTTAACAACTGAGCCACCCAGGCGCCCTGTTGGTTTTACTTTAAAATATACGCAGAATTGAACCAGTTTTCCATACTTTCACCACTCTCATCCTGCTCCATACCACTATAATCTCTTAGTTTGATTTTTATAGTAGCTACCTAAATGGGGTTCATGCCATCCTTTCCCTCATACAATAGATTCTCAGCATAGTGGTCATCATAATCTCATTAAAAATATAAATCAGATCATGTCACCCCTCTGCTCTCTTTGATAACTCCCCATCTCCTTCAGAATAAAAGCCAACTCTGTAAAATGAGTCAACACGATGACTTCATCATCTACCAGTTTTCTCCCTGTTCATTGCACTGCTTACTTGCTTACTGTTTCTCAAACATACCAGGCATACTTCCACCACAAGGCCTTTAAACATGTTCTTGCCTCTTCCTGGAATGGTCTATTCCCAGATATTCCCATTATGTTCTCCTTTATCTGCTCTATTAGGTCTTTGTTCACATGTTACCTTGTCTGTGAGGCCTTTCTTGATTACTATTTTATTTTTTAAAGATTTATTTATTTATTTTAGAGAGAGGGAGAGCAGGGGGGAGGGGCAGAAGGAGAGGGAGAGACAGTCTTAAGCAGACTCTGCATTAAGTGCAGAGCCCAATGCAGGGCTCGATCTCATGACCCCAAGATTATGACCTGAGCTGAAACCAAGAATCGGACACTAAACAACCGACTGTGCCACCCAGGCACCCCTTGATTACCATTTTAATAACCATAGTCTCCAATCTGGCATTCCTTATCTATCTTTTACAATCTTATTTTTCTTCATGGCACTGGCCACAATTTTATACCAGCTAAATAACTTAATTACTATTGATTTTTATTGTCTCCCAACTACAAAATAAATGCCAAGAGGGTAGAGATTCTTTGTTTTATTCACTAATACAGCCCAACACCTAGAAAACTACCTAAATTTCTTGAATGTATGAGTCTATCCAGTTATAATTGGTTGCCCTCCTTCCCTTAATGTCATAAAATGTAATAAAATAATGCTTTATTTTTCTTATTATTTCCAGTATCTAAGCTGTACTTTTTTTTTTTTAAGCTGTACTTTTTTATATCACTACTAAGTTGACAGTCTTTCCATTATTTGGGGGAAAATAAGTAAATAATGATTTCACATTTCCTACCACCACCACTATTCTCCTCTCCTTCACAGTGAAACTTCTCAAAAAACTCAAAAAAACGTTTCCAATTCCTCACTTTTTACTATCACTTCATATGGACTCTGTCACAAATAATCCACCAAAAATGCTCTCACTAAGGTCACCAATAACATTTCTGACATCAAAACCAATAGACGTTTTTTAGTTATCCCTTTGGTTGGTATTTTAGTAGCATCTGATACTCAGTTTTTAAACTATTCTTTTTTTCTTGACTTTTACAGTGCTGACATTCTTAATTTTATTCCTATCCCTTTAAACACTTCAGTGTCTCATCTGAAGTTTCATCCTTCTCCATCTGATCATTAATTGTTGAAGATTTCAAGTCTGAGACCAAGGCCCTTTCCTTTTATTTATCTAATTACTCTCCCTGGGAAATTTCATACATAGCATGATCTCAGTTATACCTGTTTGTAGGCTACTTACAAATCTATATATCCATCTAGTTTCTCCTCTGAACTCCAAACTTGAAATTTCAACTTCCTGTATCATACCTTCCTAGGTGCCTAATAGGCATCAAAAAGTCAATACATGTAAGTACCTCAAAGTCAACATATTTCAAACAGACCTCATAATCTGCCCTTCCAAACTTGGTCTTCTTTTACTCTCTTTATATCAGTGATCACCAAGCCAGAAACTAGAAGTCATATTCCTCTCCAAGCCCCATTGTAATCCACTTCACATTTATTTTACCTACTAAGTTTCACTTCAATTAATATACTTGTCTTTGGCTTAACATGCAACATTATACTTCAAACCAATATCATCTCTAGCCTAGTATCCTGCAATGGCTTCCTAACTGGTCTTTCTTCCCATGATATCTTCTCCATATTGTGATCAGAACAATATTTTTAAAAACATACATGTTACATGTGTAGTTTTGTTACCAACATATCCCATGTGCCTAGAACAGTGTTAGATATTCAATAAATACTTTGGAATGAATGAATAATAATTTGGAATAAATGAGAACACTGGAACAGATCAGAGAAGATGGAAATAGACTAGTAAATATTAGACAATTTAATATATGATAAGAATATTATTTTAAATTAACTACATATACACAAATAAGAAGGGAGAAAAGCTGTATATTTACCTCACACCATTCACATACAAGATTCCAGATAGATTAAAATATAAACCATAAATGTACTAGAAGAATATATAGGTTTATTTAATTATGCTGTGGGAAAGGATTTCCCAAGTAAGACGTGACAGCCTCAGAAATAATAAAGAAACCGATAGATTTGTTAAGATAGATTACAAATTTTGGTTTGAAAAAAAACCCGTAAACTATAATGAAAGAACAACAAATAAAAGAATCTATTTGAAACATATGTAACAAAGGATTGAAAACCACAATATATAAATATCATCTATAAAATAAAAAAACAAGTCACACGGTAAGAGCAAAAATTGAAGAATATATAAAAATGCCTAGCAATAATTTGGAGGGTAGCTGATACTGTTAAAAACAGTTACAGATCTAATTTCTTAACTTTCAGATTTGCCAAAAAATATAGATTTATAATATACATTGGGTGGTAAGAGTGTAGGAAAAATGAACCCCCATACACTTTTGATCCTAATGTAAATCTACATAGCTTTTACAGGATAATTTGGCAGTATTTATAAATATTTTCACTGTGCATAGCAATTTTGCTCTTAAATAACTATACTTTAAAAATATAAAATTATGCAAGATTATACTTACATGGATCATTGATTTTAATAAAAATTAAAAACAGTCTAACTTCTAGTCAAAAGGAAAGTAATTAAATAAAATACTACTACACATAATAAGAAATATAAGTAAGAATTTGGTAATTCTATCTATACCAATGTAGAAAGGTGCCCATAATGTATTAAGATTTTAAAAAGCAAAAAAAAAAAAAAAAAAGAGAGAGAGAGAGAGAGAAAAATAGATAAAAGAATGCATAGAAAACCTTGCAGAAGGATAATCAGACCTTGCTGTTAACAATAGTAAATTCCAATTATGAAGTTTCACTAGAATGAGATGAGATGGAATGGGGGTTCTCATTTTACATCATACCCTTTTGGATTTTCTCACAATGATACATATCACTTTGGTAATTTGCAAAAATAATAAATGTGAAAGAGTAGAAGAGCAACTAGCAAAATTGTAAATTTGTTGCACTCTGTTACATACTGTCTAAAGCCATATATATTCTAGCAAGTTTCCCAAGTGATTTGACCTCATAAACTGAGAATAACATGTCAGAGTCAAAATACAGAATCTGAAAGTTTTGTGCACACATATAAAACTCTGGGCCCCTCGTTCAGTGATTCCTATGTTCGACATTCTTTACGACTTTGCTGGTTTAATTATGCATTGCCTAGACTGTAAGGTGGTGACTTCAAGGTATAATGGTTAATGAACAAAGTCAAGTAATAGGTTAATGTGGTAAATTCAATCATACAAGTTCACAGGTTGGGAGATGGGAATGGAAATACTCAAAATTCTCATATAGTCTCCAAAATACTCAGAGTAATTTGTATTAAGTCAGGATGTTTTTATTTAGCTTGCTGGATAATTTTTACTCTGATGACTAAGCTCAAAGAATCTATTATACATCGTTATCATCAACTGGCCTCTTAATATTTCTTTGGTGTGGAAGAAATTATATAATTTAATAGACTGGACTTTTAACAACTGAAAACATCCCAAATACACACTCTACCTCTTCTGAAATTTCAGGGCTTTAAATTTTAACCTATTACAGTAATAGTCAACCACTAATCTTAGCATAGAGTCAATTAAAATGCCTTCTTATCATGTAAAATGCAGAGATTTAGATTTTTTTTTTGCAGTTTCCTATTAGTCTGCTGTATTTGCGCAGAAACCGAATGCAAATCAACATCAACTAGAATGTAATATTTATAGTTCCTAAACATAAATTACAATTTCAATTTGATTAAAACAGGAGTGCATGAAGTATTAAAATCTTCTTCTCCCCATAGCATCTAGTGCCAATTTATTTCTGTCCATAAAAATCACCTGATTTATTGTGGCATATATGAAATATTTAGTTTTCCTGATTTATCCTTTGTTGTGTCTCTGAGTGACACCTGAAAAGTAGAAAGGGGGCAGGGAGGCAGACCTCTTGCTATGCTCTAAGTGTAGCTATTAGGTAAAGGGTGAAGGTCCAACACTGTTCATGCAGGGATGACAATTTCTTCTTGGACTCATCCTCAGCAGGTGGTGGGCGAGAAGCAGGTTAATGTTCTCAAACAGGTCCTGTTGACTGACACTAAGGTCCATTAGAGACATATTCTCAAAGGTGTATAAAAGGCAATGTACTCAGCATTGGGCTACCTAAAAGTCTTGAATTCTGGGTATCCGCCCTTACAAGGGGCATGGAGGGAGCAACAACAAGGTCTTAGAATTTTCTTAGACTACAGAAAGAAGAAAGTCCAGATTTAGAGGTTGGTAGGCTGAGTTTGGTTTAAAGATACATCATTATAGCTTTTCAGTAATTGGTGTCCGCAGTAGTGGATGATTACATATCATATCAGTGTAGGTGCCCTATTTCCTTTCTGGGAGAACTGTAACATTTCAGAGAGGTTAATGGATTTTTAGCAAGATAGGATCAGAGCAATACTGTTGGTTCTTAGTAATTACCCCAGTCTTATCTCTCATTCCTCCTCTACAAATACTTTAGTTTCAAATCAATCTGGCTTTTTCCTGAATATGCCCCCATGAATCCTAAAATCATATCTCTGCTCATGATAAATTTCTCTAGAACCCATGATCAGCCTCTATCCCCATCTATAATGGTCAATAATATCTTTCTTCACATCTTCTAACAAATATGATTCCAACTGTGGCTTATATTTAATTCAGCATCTTAAAATAGTTACCTGGTGCTTTCCTATGTGACGAAGATCCTCTTTCCTTTTTGTGCCCATATGAATCATGACTTTCTTCACATAACACACCTTATTTATGTAAAATTTTCAGGCAGACTTTTCTACCTCTAATTTAACAATAACTATTCAAGGGCAGGGACAAACTCTTATTGCTCTAACTAGTCAGACTTGAAGGCAGGGTTTGGCACTAGAATATCTGTTCAATAAATGTTTATTGATAGAATGGCATAAAAGGATGACTATGAAAATCATAAAGGTATTTTCAGTGAAAAGATATATCTACCCTGTACTTTCCAGTTTTTAAAAAAGATACTTTGTGAGGCTTATAAAACAATGCAAAGCAAAAGTGTATTTATATCATCCCCTATTTGAAACAGACTGATGGGGGGGAGAAAAAGTAAAAACGGCAATGAAACTAGGAGGTAGCTACTCCCTCAAACAAAAAATATGAAGAATATCTGCCAAATAAAATGGAATTAGAAAGACTTCCAGTTTCCAATTCCACAGGTAAGAAGCCTGGAAGTCATCATTCTGTCCTAACAACAAATGAAAAGCCGAACAGACTGAAAAGTCAATAACTCCTCTTTTTTTTAACTTTAAAATTTTTACTTATTTACTTGAGAGAGAGAGAGAGAGAGAGAGCATGCGCTCACAAGCAGGGGGAGGAGCAGAGGGAGAGGGAAAGAGATAAGCAGACTCCCCGCTGAGTGCAGAGCCCCTGGGGCAGGGTGGGGTGGGGGTGAGGGGGCATGCCAGGAGGGCTCAGGGAGGGGCTTGATCTCAGGACCTCAAGATCATGCTTAACCAACTGAGCCACCCAGGCATCCCATCAGTAACTCTTCTAAGATCATAAGAGAGAAAAGGACAGAGGGCAAACCAGTGCTCCTGAGACTGGAGAAAGATACAGATGAATATAGGGAGTCCGGGCTTAACAGAACATAGACACTCGAGTAGAAACCTCCACAGGGAACAAGTACCTGGGAAGAAAAACTGCAGAAAAACGGGCAGAAAAAACTGAACTGTAACTGTCGAATTATTGAAGGCTCGGTATGGAAACTCTGACAGTTAAAAACTCCAGGGGGGCGGCCCCTGGGTGGTTCAGTTGGTTGAGACTCTGGCTCTCGGCTTTGGCTCAGGTCCTGATCTCATGGGTCCTGGGATCAAGTCCCGCATCAGGCTCTGCACTCAGCAGGGAGTCTGCTTGAGGATTCTCTCCTTCTGCCCCTCCCCCCATAAATAAATAAATCTTAAAAAAAAAAAAAAAAAAGACTCCAGTGGGATCCAGTTATAACGGGATCACCACAATTTTGTGGGATTTACTTCCAGGAACTTGACCAGATTCCCACAGTAAATATCAGGGGAAAAATTATCTCATGCTTCCATCAGGGACAGGGGAAAGGAAATATATTTTTGAAATATGTCTTCCAAGGCCAACCTTCAAAGAGAAGTATTTAACTAGAGCCTAACCTGTTGGGGTATTATCAGAATCTAACTTAACTATGGGAAGGGAAGTATCCAACTCAAGCCCACTCTACCCATCTTCTAGTACCTTAAGAAGGAGAAAAAAAAAACTAAGAAACATGTGAGAAGTTCACAGTCCAGTGGCAAATACCCAATATGGAAGAGAGTAGGGGAAAGTTGCTCTCCTGTACTAACGATAGGAGCTTAAATTGATACTGCCTTTTCGAAGGGCAGTCATGAAATACACATGAACGTAGAAAATGTCCATATTCTTTAACCAAGTTATTCCAATTTTAGCAAACCTGTATCTCTCAAATGCAAAATTATGCATTCAGGTATGTTAAATGCTAAATTGTTTGTAATAGAAAAAATGAGAAAGCCTAAATGTTTACTGGTAGGTAAATAAAGATGAATAAGATGTGCTGAAAAAGACTGATCTAGATCTATGTGTATGGAAATAAAAAGATCTTCAAAATAAATTATTCAGATAATAAAGTGCATTGTAGAAACTGTGTATGGTGTGATCACATTTATGTTTTTTAAAATATATAAATTTGTGTGTATGTATGCAAATGTATATGTAAGAATATACCCCAAATGTTAAGAGGAGACTTTAACTTTTTGCTCCAATATTCTTTTATTTTCACTCTTTAAAAATTACCTCTTAATAACTTGTCACTAGTATTTTTTAAAATTTGAATTCCAAAAAGAAACAGATATATATTCAGATTCACTGAATCTGAGTCTCCAGGGGTGGAGATTGAGCATGTGTATTCTTTAAAGCTCAAGAGGGGATTCTGATGCACAGCAAGAACTGAGACTATAGAAAGTAGTCTGGCAGTCCTTCAAAAACATTAAAGATAGAATTACCATACAATCTAGCAATTCTACCTCTGGGTATATACCCCAAAGAATTGAAAGCAGGTACTTGAACAGGTATATGTACAGCCATGTTCATAATATTATTCACAATAGCCAAAAGGTAGAAGAAACCCAAGTGTCCATAGATAGATGAATGAATAAATGAGATATGGTATATAGATATAATGAAACGCTATTCAACCTTAAAAAGAATGAAATTTTGATATTTGCTGTGAAACTTGAAGATATTATATTAAGGGAAATAAGCCAGACACAAAAGGCCAAGTAAAGTATGATTCCACTTATATGAAGCAGTCAAAGTTAGAGACAGAAAGTAGGATGGTAGTTGTCACAGGCTAGGGAGGGGGAGAAATGAGAAGATATTATTTAACAGGTACAGTGTTTCAGTTTGGGAAGATGAAAAAGTTCTGAAGATAGATGGTAGTAACGGTTTACAGCAGTATGAATGTACTTAATGCCACTACACTGTACATCTAAAAACTGTTAAAATGGAAATTTTGATTCTTTTACCCCAATAAAAATATTATAAATGGAATTAGACCAACTCAAAGAAGAAAACAAGGATGAATAAATATTATTACAATCTTTAGCTGGATAAGGAATTCTCTAAAAACAAGATAACTTCCTGAAAATTCCTGAAAATTCTACATTTTTAAAGGTTTATTTGTTAATTTGAGAGAGAGAGAGCGTGTGTGCGCACAGTGGGGAGAGGGGAGAGGAGAGGGAGAGAGAATCCTCAAGCAGACTCCCCTCTGAGTGTAGAGCCTGACATGGAGCTTGACTCCATGACCCTGAGGTCATGACCTGAGGCAAAATCAAGAGTCAGATGCTCAACCGACTGAGCCATCCAGGTGTCCCAACTTACAGAAAATTCTAATCAACAATCCATTATTTATGAGGCCCATGGAGTGCCTGGATGGCTCAGTCGCTTAGGCTTCTGCCTTCGGCTCAGGTCATGATCCCAGGATCCTAGGATGGAGTCCCACATCAGGGCTCCTTGCTCAGCAGGGAGCCTGCTTCTCCTTCTGCCTGCTGCTCCCCCTGCTTATGCTCTCTCACTCTCTGACAAATAAGTAAAATCTTAAAAAAATTAGAATTATGAGGCCCAGAGATACAGACCGACCCTCTCAAAATCTGAGTGTCTCCAGTGAGTCTCCTTTCTAAATCACACAGTGGAGGGGTAGATAAAGTGAAATGAGAAACTGTACTGTGATTCCTGCCTTATCTTTTGGCATCCTATTCTCAAATCTGCAGAAAAGTCCTGGAGATAATACAGAATGGAGGACATAGTAGAAGGTGAAATCAGATTTGTAACTGTTGACCAAGGTCGACTGAGCAGAAAAAAATGAACAGTAAATCTCCAGGTAAAAAACAATGAGATACAGGAACAGCCACAATGACAATTATCCTGCTTGATTTGCTTATTTCAAAGAGACAAATAACAAAACAAACAAACAAAAAGGAGAAATATATCCCTGGGAGAGAAGGAACATTTACAGACAAGGTTCCCCAAGAATACATGACCAAATTAAGGATACCTGCTACCACAAGTCACTCTCCTTAGCTCTCCCCACAGGGTTTAGGTAGATAGAAGCTCAAGTAGAAGTGACACCAATATAACAGGAATAACAAAGAGTAAGGACCACTGCACCCCTGAATAGATGCCTTCTCTAAAAGGAACAAATCCTGATCAAAGACGACAAAGAATATACAACAGAGGGAAAAATACTCCCCTCTTAAAAAGAGTCTTTTGACTCTATATTCCACTTAATCTGTTGTACATATCTTGCCTTTTCTTTACTGCAAACTCCTAAAAAAAATTTGTCTAGATTCACTATCACCAAAATCTCTGCTCCTATTCTCTCTTGAACCTGAACCAGTCAGGCTTGCTCCTACCATGCCTCAGAAACTACACTTATCAAGGTCACCAAGGAAGTTTATGTTGCTAAACATAGTGATCATTTCTCATATTATTTGATCTATCAGAAACATTTGACACAGTTGACTACTCCTTCCTCATTGAAATTCATCTTTCACTTGGCTTTCAGCACACTATATTTACCCAACTGCAACTTTGTAGTCTATCTGCTCTTTCCTCATTTCCTGGTCTTCTAAAGGTTGCAATATCCTAGGCCACAAACTTTTTACCTTCTCTTTTATATCTATATTCACTACTTTGGTTATCTGATCCTTAAGATGATCTAAATGCTTTTGACTCAAAAATACATATCTCTAGTCCAAACCTTTCTTTGGCAATCTAGCTTTTTATATCACATTTTTTACTGAACATCTTCACTCACATGATTGATGGAAATACTAAACCTAACAAGTCCAAAATTTAGCTACTAAACTTTCATTTTAAAACTGCTCCTCCTTAAATATTCTCCACCTCAGCTGATGATGACAACTTTCAGTTACACAGACCAAATACCTGGCTATATCTCCTCGATTCTTCTCTATTTCTTTCTCACTCTATATCTCAGCCATCTATAAATCCTACTAGCTCTGCTTTCTAAATATACCCAGATATGGACCACATCTCACCATCTCCACCACAACCACCCTGGTCTTTGCCATCATATTCCCTTACGTGGATTACTACAAAAGACTCATTACTAGTCATTCTGCCTTTACTCTGGCCTCCCTTTAGTCAGTTTTCTACACAGCAACCAGAATGATCCTGTTAAATATTTGTTTGATTGCATCCCTTATATCCTAACACTAATCAAAATCATCAAATGTTTAATCTTCCTCTTTGCACTCCAAAAGTTTTTACAATGATCTACACACCCAACATAAGCTGCTCCCTTCCCTTGCTTTGTGACATCTCCCACTACTCTCACACCTACGCGCTCCACTCCAGTTATAGTAGCTCTGTTTTACAAACACGCCAAGCAAACTTCTACCTAGAACCCTGCCACTAGCTCTACCCTCCACCTGAGATAGTTTCCCCTCATTAGCAGCATTCCATACTCCTTCACATTCCCATGTCTTTATTTAAATATCAACACTTCAGTAACACATTTCCTAACCATTAATCTAAAACTGGAATTGTCCCCCACAATATTTTATATTCTACTCCACCTGCTTTATTTTTATATCTACACTTTATATACTGTGTGTTTTACTTATGTATTCTGTTTATTGTCTGACTCTTCCCATTGGCATAGAAGCTGTATGAAGGCAGATAGTTATTTCTGTTGCAATATCCCAGCATTTAAGATAGTACTGGGGCAAATCACAAGCTCTCAACAACTATTCATTAAGTAAGTGACTATGCAGAGAAAAAAAAAAAAACATTTAAAAATATTGACACTTTTCATTAACAAGAAAAGTTACAAAAAGTGACCTAAAAGAACTGAAGAGACACATCTAATAGAATAGTAAAATTATCACAGGAATTAAAAAACACAGTAGAAACTACAAGGGGCAGAAAAGACATTAGAAAAGCTATTGAGGCGTGGCTTGAGAAATTACTCCACAAACACAAAGCACAAACACAGAATAAAGTGACAGAAGCAAGAAGAGAGTACATGATAGATATAGATGACAAAGAAAAGTCAGCATTCATGGAATTTGCATTCCTTGAGAGATTGAAGAGAACAAAGGGAACAAAAAACAACATTCAAAGTTCTTTTTTGTTTTTTTAAAGATTTTATTTATTTATTTGAGAGAAAGATAGCATGAGCAGGTGGAGGGGCAGAGGGAGAGGGAGAAGCAGACTCCTCATTGAGCAGGAAGCCCAATGCGGGGCTTGAACCCAGGACCCTGGGATCATGACCTGAGCCAAAGGTAGACGCTTAACCATCTGAGCCACCCAGGCACCCCAACGTTCAAAGTTCTAATACTAGAGGAATCTCCTGAAATGAAAGAAGGCATAAACCTAAATTAAACCTAAATGTCAAAGTGACATAGAGTGTTCTAGGGAAAAAAAAATATGAAATAATCAACTCTACAACATAACCTGGGGAAGTCACTAAATGCTAATTATAATGACTCCCATAGGTATCTAGGTGGGAAAAAAAAGCAAATCAGTTATATAAGGGAGAAAATAAGTCTAGTATTAGAGCTTTCCACAGGATCATTTACTATAAGAAGCCAATGGAGCAAAGTATACAAAATTCCTTGGAAAGAGAAGTATAACTCCATAATTTTATAATTTGAAAACTCTTAAAGTAAAAAAGTATTTGAAAAACACTCTCAAATGGAAATGGAACTTAAGGATTAGTAGCTTGAAAAAAATCGAGCCAATTCAGGTCATGATCTCAGGGTCCTGGGATCAAGCCCCACGATGGGCTCCATGCTCAGAGTGGAGTCTGAAGAGTTTCTCCCTCTCCTTCTGCCTCTTCACCTGCTCATGCTCTCTCTCCCTCCCTCTCTCTCTCTCAAATAAATAAATCTTAAAAAAAAAATTAAGCCAATTAAGAAATTAATAAAAAAATAAAGAAACCACTTTAAAAAGTTATGGTTATAAAAGATAGACATTGAGAATTTGGCCCATTTAAATATTTAATAAAGGACAAATAATAATGGAAAATATACTAACAAAACAATGCAATGACAAGTGCTAAAAATATTGGTAATTTAAAAAATAATGTTAAAATAGCAAAAACTAGAATACTAGTGGAGGAAGTTGAGAAGTGTAAACGTGCTAACTTTTTAAACTTTTATAGAAGAGTCAGTTGGCTGTGCAAAGCTGTAAATTCAATAAATACAAGAATAAGCATATTATTAAGAGTTAAAAAGTAAATACTGTAATAAATAAATATAAGTTAAACATTAACTATCTAAAGTACACAAAATAATAAACAAAGATCATATACTCAAAACAAGTATTAAAAGCAAAATACAGGTGTGAGGAGGGAAGACAGCAGTGGAGTAGGAGGACACTAGGACCCTTGTCTTGTCACATGAACACAACCAGGTAACTATCAAATTATCCTAAATACTCCAGAAATCAACCTGAAGACTGACAGAACAAACTCTACAACTAAAGGGAGAGAAGAGGCCATAATGAAGAAGGTAGGGAGTATGGAGATGTGCTTTAGGGGAGAAATGGATCATGGGTGCTGAGGAGGGGAGGGAACCATGGTCTTGGAGAAGGAAGAGAGAGGGAGGGAGGGTGAGAGGGAGAGAGAGGAGCACACAGGGGAATGCACAAGGAGAATGTTTCCCCAAAGCCATTGGCTTGGAAAATGAGAGAGGCTGAATATCATGAATTCTTGCAACAAGCAGAGATCTTTTTTTTTTTTATTAGTTTCAGAGGTAGAATTTAGTTATTCATCAATTGCATATAACACCCAGTGCTCATTATATCAAGTGTCCTCCTTAATGCCCATCACCCAATTATCCCTTCCCCCTACTCCCCTCCCCTCCAGCAACCCTCAGTTTGTTTCCTAGAGTTCAAGTCTTTTATGGTTTGCCTCCCTCTCAATTTTCATCTTATTTTATTTATCTTCCTTTCCCCTATGTTCATCTGTTTTGTTTCTTAAATTCCACATATGAGTGAAATCATATAGTATTTGTCTTTCTCTGACTGACTTAGTTCACTTAATACCCTCTAGTTCCATCCATGTCATTACAAATGGCAAGATTCCATTCTTTTTGATAGCTGAGTAATATTCTATTATCTATCTATCTATCTCACATCTTCTTTATCCATTCATCTGTCAATGGACATCTGGGTTCTTTCCATATTTTGGCTATCGTGGACATTGCTGCTAAAAACATTGGGGTGCAGGTGCTCCTTTGACTCATTGCCTGTATTCTTTGGATAAATACCTAGTAGTGCAATTGCTGGGTCATGGGGTAGCTCCATTTTTAACTTTTTGAGGAACCTCCATACTCTTTCCCAGAGTGCTGAACAGTTTGCATTTCCACCAACAGTGTAAGAGAGTTCCCCTTTCTCCACATCCTCACCAATATTGTTGCTACCTGAGTTGTGAATTTTAGCCATTCTGATTGGTGTGAGGCAGTATCTCATTGTGGTTTTGATTTGTATCCCTCATGGTGAATGATGTTGAGTATTTTTTCATGTGTCTGTTGGCCATTTATATGTCTTCTTTGGAGAAATGTCTATTCACATCTGCCCATTTCTTGACTGGATTTTTTGGTTTTTGGGTGTTGAGTTTGATAAGCTTTTTATAGATTCTGGATACTAGTCCTTTACCTGATAAGATATTTGCAAATATCTTCTCCCATTCCATAGGTTGCCTTTTAGTTTTTCTGACTGTTTCCTTTGCTGTGCAAAAGCTTTTTAGCTCGATAAAGTCCCAATGGTTCATTTTTGCTTTTGTTTCCCTTGCCTTTGGAGATGTATCTAGCAAGAAGTTGCTGCAGCCAAGGTCAAAGAAGCAACCAGAAGGGATTAAAGCCTGGAGTTTTAAAGGTCAGCAGGTTTGGCTGGGATAGAGCCTGAAGGGCACTGTACTACTCCTGCAGAGAAAGCAGGCAAACAACTAGTGGGCTGGGGTGGAGGGGAAGGGTGGCAGACCACATGGAAACAGTGATCTGAAGAAAGCCAAGGGCACACAGAAGGGAGATTATTTGCTATTTTTGGAGCACTTCGCTGAGTGAAGCCTCTGGGAAGGAAGGGACTGGCTGGAGACATTGCTCTCCCCTGCCCCTCAGCATAAACACAGAGCCACCTGCAGGAAGCAGTTCAGGGCCTACAGTGGCCGCCTTACTTGCTTAGACCAAGCCCCACCCTCCTGCCCTCTGGCAGGACTGCCCTTCTCAGTCAAGCTTGCCCCAGTTCCAGCAAGGCAGGTCCCCTTCTCAGAAGACCAGCATGAACCCCTGCCCACACCATGTCTCTTGAACAGAGAGATCTGCAGGGCCTCAGTTCTAGTGGAGGTAGTGTCAGGTCTGATTTCACAAGCAGATCAGAGCACACCTAGCTAAAACTCACCACATTCAGGCCAGGGACCATTACTGCCCACAGCAGTCAAGGAGAGCCTCTGCAGACCACTGCCCTGAAGGACAGAGCAGCCAAAACACAACACCAGAGCACACACAGTACATACCGAAGACACTCCCTGAAGCACCAGGCCTGGGACACTACAAGACCTCTTCTTTATATGGCCATTACTTTCAGGAGCAGGAGACATAACTGCCTTTTCTAACATAGAGAGGAATGCAGAGACTTAGACAAAATGCCAAGATGGAGGAATTTATCCCAAATGAAAGAACAAAACAAGGCCATGGCCAGAGACCTGAGCAAAACAAATATAAGTAACATGCCTGATGGAGAATTTAAAGCAACAATCATAAGGATACTCACTTGGTTTAAGGAAAGAATAGAAGACATCAGTGAGACCCTTACAACAGAGATAAAAGAGTTAAAAAAGCAAAGGGGGAAAAAAAGGAGAGACAAACCAAGAGACAGACTCTTAACTAGAGAGAATAAACAGATGGTTGGGGGGGAGGGGGGTATGGGTGAACTAGGTGATGGGGATTAAGAAGTGTACTTGTGATGAGAGCTGAGTGTTGTATGTAAGTGATAAATCACTAAATAGTATACCTGAAACTAATATCGCAGTATATGTTAACTAATTAGAATTTAAATAAAAACTTTAAAAAAAGGGTAAAATTATGTAGCTATTAGTATTTACTGTATAACTATTTAGAATTGATTTTACCTAGCAGTGTGGAAAACTTCAAAAAAGGCCCTAGCACAAGGCTAAATAAATAAATGAATATAGTAATAGGGGAAAAAATAAAAGCAAAATACAACATAAAATAGACAGAAAAAAAAATTATTTGTTCTACCAATTATAAGTAAAAGATTATCCAGTTGGATCAAAAAATAAAATTCTACTGTTGCTAAATACAAAGAAAGAAAATCAAATTCAGATAATTTAAAAATAAGGGAAGGTGTATATGTGTGTGTGTATCAACCAAATATAAACAAAAGAAAAAGCAAACAAAACAATGTCATTAACATCAGTGAAATGTAAGAGAAAGAATTTAATGAGCTTTTAAAAAGAGATTTTTATATTGAAAATGGATATACTCCACAACGATGAGCTTACATGTCCTGAAACATCATACACAGATAACATAGCATCAAAATTCGTGACCAAGCTCTCACGAATAATATGTGGAGAAATGGAAATATAATTGTCATAGAGACTTTTACTCATGTGTTCATGACGAATCAAATAGGCCAAAAACAAATAAGAATGCAGAGTTATTTTAAATAGTTAATACGGTTAAATTTACAGATACAAGCAACAATGTACTGTGCAATCAGAGAATAAACTCTCTATCAAGCACCCACATTCATCATATTAAGGTATAAATAAAACTCTGACAAAGTCCCCAAAGGAGAAAATGTGTGGGTCAGATTATCCAAGCACAGAGCCAGAAAACTAGAAGGCTATAATAAAAATGAAAACAAACAGATCAAAAATATTGATAGGGAAATTACAAGCAACAACAGGCACACGAATTCTTTGCTATGTAGTTTTTATGTCCTATAGGAAACTAAAATTAAAACTGCAGAACAGGGGCGCCTGGGTGGCTCAGTGGGTTAAAGCCTCTGCCTTCGGCTTGGGTCATGATCCCAGGGTCCTGGGATCGAGCCCCGCGTCGGGCTCTCTGCTCAGCAGGGAGCTTGCTTCCCCCTCTCTCTCTGCCTGCCTCTCTGCCTGCTTGTGATCTCTTTCTCTATCAAATAAAAAAATTTAAAAAAATTTAAAAAAAACAACAACTGCAGAACATCTGGAAAATGGTGATAATGAAAAGAACATGCATTACAGGATTTGACCACAGCTATGTCAGAGAAAGGTACATCTTCGCATAAAGTTACACCATTAAGTACGAAAGAATGAAAATAAAATAGAATAAACTCAATCATTAAAAATATACAATGTTAACCAAAGCATAAATAAATGATTAATAATGGGTAATCAGATTTTTTTTTTTTTAGAGAGAGAGAGAGCCTGCAAGCAGGGGGTGGGGAGAGGAAGAGAGAATCTTAAGCAGGCTCCACACCCAGTGCAGAGCCTGACAGGGGGCTTGATCTCATAACCCTGACATCATGACCTGAGCCAAAATCAAGAGTCAGATGCTTAACTGATTGAGCCATTGAGTTGCCCCAGATATTAATGATTTTGAACATCAAAAAATGGCAGAGCAATTAAATACTTCCAAGAGTTTGTTGTGTGAAAAAATCAAGAAGATATAGAAAGTACTAGCTATTATAATCAGTAAAGAATTGAGAAATCACAAATACAGAAAATTATAAATTACATAGAGAAAGTAATTTTATATACAAATAATGTTTTAATGTGACAGAATAATTTGTAAAAATTTTATGCAAATAAACATAAAAATTTGGGTTAATGACTTTATAGAACAATTACCAAAATTGATTCATGATAATAATACATAAGCAATCTACTAACCAATATCCATGGAAGAAACTGAAAATATTTTATAAAGAGCAAATCTTCTTCATCATTTCCTACCCACATAATTTCACAGATGAGTTTTGTTTTGTGTGTGTGTGTGTGTGTGTGTGTGTGTGTGTGTGTGTGTGTTTTCCACAGATGAGTTTTGTAAAACAGAGAAGACACAGATAATCCTATGGCTACTTAATCAGGTACAAAATACAGAAAAAGAATTCAAGCTTCCACTTTTTAATAAAGTCAGTATTACACAGACAGCAAAATTTGACAAACATAACAGAATGAAAACAACAGAACAATCTCATTGTGTATTATTGATACCAAAAGCTTAAATAAAGTATTGGGTAGGCCTTCCTATAGCATATTAAGAAAGTAGTACCAGTCACTCCATATCTGTTTCCTCAGTTACACAATGGGGAAATTAAACAACCTCATAGGAATTTTGCGAGGGTCAAATGAGCCAATCCACGTAAAGGGCTTGGAGAATAGCTCCTGGTTCATCGTAAATGAATGAGTGCATGGATGAAGATGGAGATATACGTTAGTTAGATTTATATTAAGATTTATAATTAAGGTTTATATATGTGAACACACATGCACACACGTCATACCATGTTGCGTGTCTCCTATGTTCTTATGTTTCAATCTAGAGAGGTATTACTATCAAAAGAACATATATCTGGGGCACCTGGGTGGCTCAGTGGGTTAAAGCCTCTGCCTTCAGCTCAGGTCATGATCTCAGGGTCCTGGGATCGAGCCCCACATCGGACTCTCTGCTCAGCGGGGAGCCTGCTTCCCCCTCTCTCTCTGCCTGCCTCTCTGCCTACTTATGATCTCTCTCTCTCTGTCAAATAAATAAATAAAATCTTAAAAAAAAAAAAAGAACCTATATCTATAGTCAAAAACTGATTTAATAAAAGCAAGTGTTTTATTTGTATGTCTTAAACACTAAACTAAGGACAGAGTCCTCAGAGCTACTTCTTCAAACCTCTTTCTATTCTTCTCTTATCCATTTCCTTCACATTTTAAAGCTATTTCCATGACTATGTCGTCAGAAAACCTTGAGACAAGAGGGGTGCCTGGATGGCTCAGTAGGTTAAGCATCCAACTCTTGATTTCAGCTCAGTCATGATCTCAGAGTTATGGTGTCAAGGTCATGAGATTGAGCCCTGCATCAGGCTCCATGCTCAGTGGGGAGAATGCTTGAGATTCTCTCCCTCGCCTCCTCCCCTGCCCCTCCTCCTGCTCATGCAGGTGCGTGCACGCTCACTCTCTCTCTCTAAAATAAATCTTAAAAATAGAAAACCCTGTGATGTGAACAAAGCTCATCAGTCCTTTCTTTTTTTCTTTTTTTTTCCCCAAATACTTTCATTTTTTCAGTGTTACAAGATTCATTGTTTATGTACCACACCCAGTGCTCCATGCAATACGTGCCCTCCTCAATACCCACCACCAGGCTCGCCCATCCCCCCATCCCCTCCCCTCCAAAACCCTCAGTCCCTTGTTCTGAGTTCACAGTCTCTCATGGTTCTTCACCCCTCCTATTTCCTCCAATTCATCCCTCCCTTCCCTCTCACAATGTCCTCCATGTTTTTCCTTATGCTCCACACGTAAGTGAGAC
>CM052901.1:8635558-8698562 GCA_028534135.1 Potos flavus | reverse complement strand
AGTGCTAGCTTAATCAATTGCACTTAAACCCCCTTCCTCTTCCCTCAAGCTTCTCCAACTAAATTTCTTTCTTCACATCCTTAAATTTAAATCACAAAAGCCAGGGTGCCTGGGTGGCTCAGTCGGTTAAGTGTCTGCCTTGGGCTCAGGTCATGATCCCAGGGTCCTGGTTTTGAGTCCAGCACCGGGCTCCCTGCTCAGCAGGCAGTCTGCTTCTCCCTCCTCAGCAGGGAGTCTGCTTCTCCTCTGCCTCTGCCTCTGCCTCCTCTGCCTCTGCCTCCTCTGCCTCTCCCCCCTTCTCATGCTCTCTCTCTCTCAAATAAATAAATAAGATCTTATAAAAACAAATTTAAAAAAAATCACAAAAGCCAGAAACATTCCCTTGCCAGGTAGCTCCTTTCTTATAGATTCAGTCTAGGGGTAGATCCCAAATTTTCTTAATTCAGCAAAAGGAGAGCAAATGCTGAGAATTCTCAAGCAATAGTAACTTTTATCCTGTTGTATCTATATGTATGTCATAAAATGCACAGGTGCGCACACACACAAACACACACAATCCATACATACTGTAATAGAGCTAGGCATCATTCCATATCAGTATAAACAATTACTGTCTTCTTTTCAAAAGATATATACTATTTCATTGTTTGGCTTAAATATAACTTATTTAAGTACATTCCTGCTAATAAATATTTAAGTTATTTAGTGGGGTTTTTTTTGTTAGTTTGAATATATCCCAAATACCTTCAAATACCTCTGTGAATTTGTGAAAATATATGTGTGTGAGTGAATATATATGTGTATACGTGTGTGAGTATATATAAAAATGTTGAAATATATATTATATACTTTTTATTATTATATATCATAAATTTTTTATTACTACATATAGCCATATATATTATTACATATCTATATTCAGGATAAATCCCTAGAAGTAAAATTTCTGAGTCAAACAATATGTGAATTGAGCATGTTGATAACGCTGGACTGATTTACCATCACACAGGAAGTGCTCAAAAATCCCCAATTCTGCCTTCCTTACCCATTTTTAAATATTTTCCAATTTTATAGGTGACAAATGTTATTTCATAGTTACTTTAATTCACAGCTTATTTGTGATTGAGATTAATCATTCTCATGTTTATTGTTAATTTCTATGACTTTTTACTATGATATATGCTTTTTCAAATCCACTGTCCATTTTCATACTTTGTTATTTTTATTATTAATATGTTAAGTTGCTTTATACATCAAAAAAATACAGTACTTTGTCATATGTGTGTCAATTTTTTCCAGTTTGCCATTTTCCTTTTGACTTTTTTGGTGAATGTAAGTTTGAAAATTTTATAACAATTGATTTTCTTAAACTTTTTTTTAAAGATTTTATTTATCTATTTTAGGGGGAAGAGGGGCAGAGGGAGAGGGAGAGAATTTCAAACACACTCTACACTGAGTGCAAAGTCTAACGCAGGGCTCAATCTCACAACCTTGAGATTCATGACCTGAGCTAAAACCAAGAGTCAGACACTTAACTGAGCCATCCAGGTGCTCCTAACAAAATTGATTTTTTATGTCTTTTAATTTTTTTTTATCATTCTGATACTACCATGAAAATTATTATTTAAAAAAAATGTTTTTAAGTAATCTCTACACCCTATGTGGGGCTCGAACTCATGACCCTGAGATCAAGAGTCACATGCTCTACTGACTGAGGCAGCCAGGTACACTGAAAATTATTTTTAAAACTCCCAATCTTATGAAACATTTTTTCTTCTCCTTTTTGAATATATTAGGCAATGTTTTCCTAGTTAGCGAATTGTCCCAACAATACCCATTTAAGAAAAAAAAATCCATCTTTCTCCACAGATTTGGAATGCTAAATTTATGATATGTCATATAGATATTTGGGTCTATTTCATAATCTTCTATTCTGTTGTTACTTCCTGCACTGTTATAAAGCTCTATTTATTATTAAAGATTTATAAGATATACACCTAGACACTCCTCAATCTTTTTCATAATTTTCTAGTTGTGCCTCTCTAGCTTCTGCCCCTTTATTCTCTGCTTCCTCGTAAACTTCTCAACAAAACTGCCCATAGTTATTATCTTGATTTCCTTTCCTCCAATGCATTCTTGAACTCAATGGTTTCTAATAACTTTAAAATTAATTTCAGAAACCCAAATCTCTTCTTGTCCAAGTTCTATATATATCTATATATCTATATCTATCCATCTATATAGCATGAGCCTCTTTGTGTGCATACATTCATGGGATAGGATAAAAGTGATTAATGTATGAATACAAGGCCGACCATTGTTTCCTCAGTACCTAGCACTGATATGTATTTATTTGTTTATGTATTCACTGTCTTACTTGTTACAGTGCAAGATCCATAAGCCAAGGACTTTATCTTGTTTCATGCTGCAACTTCGTGCCTAGAGTGTATTTTCCCTGGGTATGGGATGGAGTTAGTTCTTAAGCTTATAAAATCATTGGCTTCCATGAACAGGAATTCCATAAGCCAAATGGTAGAGAAACTGTCTTTTTGGTGCCAGCTCCAGCAGATCTAAACATGACAGCTGCCCCCTTCTCCAGTGAACCTTTGGATCACTTTAGCTTAAGGAGTATTTCTTACATGAAAAATACATTCTTTGGCGGGAAATTAGCTGATTAGCAAGTGTGATACCATTTCCCTAGAATGCTTGAGGGTGAGAAAAATTCATATATTCCCCAGTCCATCTCAACCTAGTATCCTACAGGGTACTCGAGTACTACTTTTTCACCTGACAGAATCTAACCCACTTTCTCAAAGCCAAATTTGCTGGATTAGTAAATCTCCTCCTGGGAATATATGTGCTTCGTTGAAATCCATTGGAGCCACTCATCAAAGGACTTAATTGCCTGTCCCTGTGAGGCTGTCAGCCATAAGAACCGTGTCACTGATTTTAAAGGCAAAAAGTGAGTGTCTGAAGTTGTTCTACTCTTAATGGATGGGGTGGATATGTCATCAGTGACATTACCAAAAGTCATGCCTGTATAGGGAGCATAAAGTGTCCTACTTATAAATATAGAACTTCATTAGGGCATCCAGTCACTGCTCTTTCACTTTTCCTTTTCAAAAGCTTTCTGCTATTTGTCATAATCAGGCCTATAGGTTTGACTTTGGCAAACCTAAGCTTTTTGCAGGGTAGATTAAGCTTCAGAAGCAAAAAGTCAATCAAAACAACATCTTAGTTAAAAGACACCTTCAAGCTCACCTGCTCCCCACATTCTGCAGATAAATTTCACCAAAGGTAGCTTATATTGCTATTGGATGTAGTTCTCCTCAGTCACTTGGATGGGTCAGTAGAGAACAGGAATGTAGATAAACCCCTTTATTTACACAATGACCAATACCAGGGGAGCTCTAAATGCCCTTTCACCGGCCTCAGATTCTTTTAGAGTTCCATTTGCCACAGGAATCACCAGGGAAGCCAAGGTACTATCACCAGAACGAAAGCAGTAAGTTAGTCTTATGCTTGGCCCAATTTGCTGCAACTCCAATGTTTTTGTTATTGTCATTGAATCTCCATTCTATACAAATTTACCTAACCCTATCCTAGCAGTTTTTTTTTTAAGATTTTATTTATTTATTTGACAGAGAGAGAGAGATCACAAGTAGGCGGAGAGGCAGGCAGAGAGAGTGGGAAGCAGGCTCCCTGCAGAGCAGAGAGCCGGATGCGGGGCTCGATCTCAGGACCCTGAGATCATGACCTGAGCCGAAGGCAGAGGCTTTAACCCACTGAGACACCCAGGCACCCCTATCCTAGCAGTTTTTAAGCACATAGGTAGAGAGGGGGATTATAGGACTTCACCAACATGCAAAACCCAAGAATTTTTCAGTTTAATGGATCTTTTATACCTCCCCAGAGAACATTTTATACCTCCCCAGAGAACAGAAATGTACATGATTAAGGGCCGGTGTTCTAAGTTTTCCAGAACAAAAGGAGTTTCCCCCAGTATTTCACTCTAATAAAAAACTCTAAATAAAATGACTAGGAACTTTCAGAAAACAGATACCCACTATAAAACTTAAAAAGAAAAAAAATGAATAGCTCCTATATGCATTTCATTAAATTAATGCACCCTAGACAATCTTACCTGTCTTTCTGACACACACACACACACACACCCTTAACTAACCTTTAAGAACTAGATAAGATTAACTAAGATAAGATTAGTAGAAAGTTATTTTGTATGCCAGGACCCCTACCCTTCATATAGAAAATTCTTCCCCAAATCCCATGCACCTCCATTTCAACCAGGAGGTTCTAGTGAAACCCTCTGTTTTCATATCCCTTTCTCTTCAGTCATGGTTATTTGGTTTTGTGCAGCTGATCAAAGTGGGGCAAATATTAATACCCTGACTCACAACTACACGTCATTGATCCAGAGTTAGGAACATGACTGAAGCCTTTGCCAAACAGAATCCTAAGTTGAATTCTTTTCCAAAATGCAACAGGGGAAAAGAGATCCAGTCTCTTTCTGAGTATGATGCAGAAATGTGAAGCATGAGAACTTCTGTTGGATGTGTTTCCTACAGTTTGGAGAAAATCAGGTTGAGTGAATAAAAACCAACCCAGAAAGAGAAGTAGAGGTGAGAGATGGAGAGAGAATCTAGATGATTTTGGAGTCCATTGCTCCAGCTGTCCTGGAGGCCATTTGAACCACTGCCTTTTCCATGGTTACATGAGCCTTAGAATAAATCCTCCTGCTTGCTTTAACTGGTTAGAATTAAGTCTCTGTCAGTAGTGACCAAAAAATATGGGTAATATGGAAAAAAATTTAACCATAGCCAAACTGGATAGAGAGCAAGGAAAGCATTAGGTAAAGAAGACTTCAGAAAAAAGATAATATGTTATCTGGATTTTGAAGATAAGCAGACCATCACCCATCAGAGAATAAGGGAAAATAATATTGTAGTCAGAATGACATCGATAGCCAAGATAGATGGGTGGAGGACCAGATTTGCTAAGCTTTATGGGACATACATTCAGAGAAGTACAGAATAAAATTCAAGTATATCTCAGGGGAGAAAACTAGCCTGAAAATATGACTCTAACAGTGAAAACATCTAGTTGTTATTTGAAGCCAAGAGAGAGAAGACATCACCCAAGGAGAGAGTAATATATGAAAAAGAGGCTTCTGATAGAACACTGAGGAGCACTGCATTTAATAGGCAAGGAGATCGAAGGGAGCTGGCATAGGAGCTAAGAAGAAAAAATCAAAAGTGGTAGGAGAACCAAAAGAGAATAGTACCTCAGAAGCCAGGAAAGAAAAAAAAAAAAAAGCACTAAATATGCTACAGGATAGAGAATTAACATAAGAAACAAATGATGCAGGTAGGAAAATGTTAAAGACTATTGTCCTGGTCTAGGCAAGAGAAAATAAGGATGATGGTATGTACATAGTAGACAGGAGATATTAAGTAAACATTTAGGTATTTATGTTTTCAAGATTTGGTAATTATTTGGATGTAAAAGATCAGAAAGGGGGTACCTGGGTGGCTCAGTCAGTTAAAAGCCTGACTCTTGGTTTCAACTGAGGTCATGATCTCAGGGCCATGAGACTGAGCCCCACATCAGGCTCTGAGCTCAGCACAGTCTGTTTGAGATTCTCTTCCTCCTCGTCTGTCCCTCCCCTGGCTCATGTGAGCGCTGTCTCTCTCTCTCTCTCTCTCAAATAAATAAATAAATAAATAAATAAAATCTTAAAAAAAAGAAAGGTCAGAGAACGGAAGTTGGGGGAGTTGGGGGATGTTGCCCAGATTGCTGGCTAGGACTACTAGGTATATAATTAGTGCCATTCACTGAGCCAAGAAATATAGGCTGAGGAGCTATTTGGTAGGAACAATGAAAAGTTCACCTTTGGATACATTGATTTTTATTTATGTATTTTTTAAAGATTTATTTATTTGTCTTAGAGAGAGAGCACAGAGTGGGGAGGGGCAGAGGGAGAAGGAAAGAGAATCTCAAGCAGACTCCACACTGAGCATGGAGCCTGTTACGGGGCTCAATCTCATGAGATCACAACCTGAGCTGAAACCAAGAGTTAGATGCTTAACCAACTGTGCCACCCAGGCACCCCTGGATACGTTGATTTTTAAAGTGTGTATTCTATATTCAAGTATATATGTCAAGTAGAGAGTTGAATATGCAGTTTTGGAGCTTAAAGATCTGTGCTAGAGATACAATGTTATGAGTTATTTGCTTATATTTGAACTCAAGGAGTATATGATTTTGCCTATGGCAAAAGTGAGATATGAAAGAGTTCAAAGATCCCTGAGGAAACCCAACATTTAAGGGCCAGCTAAATGATAATGAGTCCTCAAAGGAGAATTCTGAAAGAGCAACTAGAAGGATAGGAGGAAAATCCAAAGGTTTCTTAAGATTCGAAGGAGTGCTCATAAGTAGTCAATTCTGTCATATGTAATATAGCTGTCTGGTGAAAGGAAGACTGAAACTATTACTTGGACAAATATGGTGGTCATTGGTAACTATGGAGTAAGACATTTTTGTGGAAACACTGATGATGGAGAAATAGGAAAAGACTGAAGTGGTTTAAAAAGTAAACAGATCATAAGGTAATGAAGTTACAAATATAGGCAACTCTTAAGAAGTTTGCCTCTAAAATGAAGGAGAAATAAAGAACTAGCTGAAGGAGGAAATTTTTAGTGCCATTGTAAAGGCATATATGGATTTTTTTTTTAAAGATTTTATTTGTTTATTTGACAGAGAGAGATCCCAAGTAGGCAGAGAGGCAGGCAGAGAGAGAGGGGGAAGCAGGCTCCCTGCTGAGCAGAGAGCCTGATGCGGGGCTCGATCCCAGGACCCTGAGATCATGACCCGAGCCGAAGGCAGAGGCTTAACCCACTGAGCCACTCAGGCGCCCCTATATGTATTTTTTAATATACCTCCTCATTGATACTGGTGTGACCACCAGATCATGAAGCATCTTAAATGCCATCCTAAGGAGTTTGGAATTTTTTCCTATAGACAATGTGGGACCATTGGGAATGATAAAAACAGATCTAGATTTTAGTGAGAGTAAGAGGGTTTTTAAGGATAATATTAACAAGGGACAAACTAGGTGACTATTACAATCCAGCTGAGAGATAATAAATGTCTAAAATAAGGCAGTTGTGGGGGTGCCTGGTGGCTCATTCAGTTAAGCATCTGACTCTTGGTTTCAGCTCAGGTCATGATCTCATGAGTCCTGAGATCCAGCCCTGCATTGGGCTCCATGGTCACAGGGAGTCTGCTTGAGATTCTCTCCCTCTACCACTCCCCCCCACTCAGGCATGCATGCGCGCACACACACACTCTCTTAAATAAATCTTTAAAAAAATAAGTCACTTGTGTATTTAGGGCTATTAATGAGATGGAATTAACAGGATATGGAAGTAAAACTAATGAGAATACTAAGGATAACCCGTAAATATTACTCCTGAGTGAATGAGTCAATGGTGGTGTCACATACAGAACTGGGAACACAGGAGGGACGAGTTTATGAGTAAGGTAATGGTTGGATTTGAATATGCTGTACTTGTGAAATACCCAAGTGAAAATGTGTACTAGATGTATGGGAGATGGAAGATGGAAAGAGATGTTTAGGTAAAAGAATAACTACACTTAACATGTTTCATTGCATAGAAGCCTGGTGTAAACTCTCAACTTCAAAATCCAGGGACATTTTTTGTTTGAAGCTATATTTATATTTTGATTTTCCTAGGTTGAGTATATATAATCATAAAATATACAGTTTCATTAGTTGAAAAGGTTTTCCCTCCCTAGGAAACTGTGTATCAAGAGTTCTACACAAGAGTCATATAATTCAGTTAAATCCCAAAGGAGACTTCAGGGGAGAAATAACTACCAAAGAAACCAACACATTTGGACTGACAACTCTAAATGATGCATTTTTGTTTTCACTGAAAAATAAACAATTCTCTGGCTTGATTTATTATTAATATCGTCTCTCTCATATATGCTTGAAAATTACCCACCAAGACATATAATTCATCTTAAATATGCAGTACCCTATGTTTATCTTGATGGGTTGAAGTTGGCTGACTTCGTGGAGCCCTGGAATGTGCATGCCTTTCAAATCAGCTTCAGCTCATTTTATTTGGAAGAATGAGTTTGTTAACATTTTAAATGAAATTTTGGGAAAATTACTGTATCACATCTGTTTCCTGCATCAGAGTGACATGTAAGTCTGTGTATGTATTTTATTCCTAACTGCCGTCTCCAAAATCAAGGGACCCTAACTGGGAAACTTTATTGTTTGTATGCACTCTGCCAAATTTTGACATCCGGCACAGACACAGTGTAATACATACTCATTTCCTCAGTGATATGGTAGGTGTGGAACTCATTTCTGCTTACAAATACAATATTTTTTTTAAGTTTCTTAGTTACTTTGAAGATCTTTTTTCTTTTTTCTTTTTTTTTAAGATTGTATTTATTTATTTGACAGGAGAGAGATCACAGGTAGGCAGAAAGGCAGGCAAGCAGGCCCCCTGCTGAGCAGAGAGCCCGATGCGGGGCTCAATCCCAGTGACCCTGAGATCATGACCTGAGCTGAAGGCAGAGGCTTCAACCCACTGCGCCACCCAGGCGCCCCAGAAGATCTTTTTTCTTAAATGTATCGTGTTATGGAAAGATTCTTCTGTGGTTGTGATTCATTAACTCTAGGCAATAACAGACATGGTGTGAGAAGGACAGTAATATTTAATAGGGCAGATTGAGACTGACTGGAAATGCCAGTCTATGGATGCCAAACAGTCTCCGTATGTGACCCTGAATAAGCTACTGAGCCTCTCCAAGCCACAGACTCTCTATACAATGCAAACATTAAGCTACTTGGAAACACTAGAAAACTAACTAGTTATTAAGAATTCATAAATTCTTACCTTATGTCCCTGCTCTGGGTTAAGTTCTGTTTCTCCATCCTCCTGGAGTAGTCTGAGGAACTTGATTACTGGCCTTACTACGCTATTTTTAAAGGTTCTGTGCAGGGTGCCTGGGTGGCTCAGTCAGTTAAGCACCTGCCTTCAGCTTGGGTGATGATCCCAGGGTCCTGGGATCCCAGGAGCCCTGCGTAGGGCTCCTTGCTTGGCAGGGAGCCTGATTCTCCCTCCCTCCTGCTCATTCTCTCTCTCTCAAATAAATTAATTAATTAAAAAATAAAAAGGTTCTGTGCATAGGCCTGTGCCGTGAGGATTTTATGCTTCATTCATCTGTTCATGGTCCTCACAAAGCAAAGGGCATAAAGCCACAGTACGTGCTCAGTAAAGCTCTATTACACTGAATATTTTCCCATTTTCATCCTATAGATCTCACTTGTATAGGATTAACTACTGGTCTTTGCAGCTCCACTAGCAGAGAAGATACATTATTATGTATCCATTTTATTATTTTATTATTTTTTTATTTTAAAGATTTATTTATTTATTTTGGAGAGAGAGCACGGGGGGAGCTCTCTGTCAAGCGGGGGGAGAGGTAGAGGAGGAGGGGCAGAGAGAGAATCTCAAGCCAACTCCATGCTGAGCTCAGAGCCTGACGTGGGGTTCAGTGTCACGACCCTGAAATCACAACCTGAGCCGAAAGCAAGAGTAGGGACTTAACTGACTGAGCCACGCAGGTGCCCATTGCATATCTATTTTAAATAGGTCAGAAGAGTTCTCATGTCTATCAGATTTTGATGAATTATAAAATGCTGAATTTAATTTGCAATAGAAAGACCCCATTTTAATTGTTATTAATTCTGGCTGATTATATAGCTTAAAGCCATACTGTGCATAATAGGTTTGGTTTCTGATGTAAAATCTGTGAAGGATGTAAGAAGGGTCAAGGCCCTCCAGTTTCAAGACAATCAGAAATTTACTCAAATCCAATCTTAGCATAGACAAACTAACACTTGGAGGATCATTTTGAATAAAAATAAGTATAAATTTATTTCTTTATTGAAGTTAAAGAAAAAGTGGGAAAACTTCAAAAATAAATGCATGCCTCAGAGCAGTTTTGCAGGAGTGAAAACAGACCACTGACAAAGCATGCTGAAATGGGGAAAAAAGATCAATTATTCAAATTAATTTCAAGTCAATAATTCAGCAAAATATATTGTGGGTATGGCAAAGTCACTGGTACTTTGTGGGCAATGCAAAGCTATAACAGATTTAGTACCTAACCTCAAAAAGCTGGTAACCTAGGGAAATAAAGATACAAATGCAGGTCACTACCATACCAAACAGACTATAATGGATGCTAGAGCAGAGGTTCAAAGTACTATAGAAACACAGACAGTAAGAGAAATTCATTTGACCAAGGATTGAGGGAAGGCCTGACAAAGAAAGTAACATTTAAACTGGACAGTCCCTCAAAGGACACATAGTATTTTGACAAGAAGACAGGAGGAGGGGTGGGAGGGAAACCAACGCCTGGCTCAGAGCAGTAGCCTCGTGGTGGCGGTGGAGGGTTTCTCTGGCCAGTGTTGCTCCCGCCCGTCTACAGCATGGGAAATATCTTCTCAAACCTCTTTAAGGGCCTTTTTGGCAAAAAAAGAAATGCGCATTCTCATGGTGGGCCTGGATCCTGCGGAAAAGACCACCATCCTGTACAAACTGAAGCTGGGTGAGATCTTGGCCACCGTTCCCACTGTAGGCTTCTCTGTGGAAACCGTGGAGGACAAGACCGTCAGCCTCACCGTGTGGGACGTGGGCGGCCAGGACAAGGCCCAGCCTCTGTGGCGCCACTGCTTCCAGAACACACAAGGTCTCATCTTCGCGGCTGACAGCAGTGACAGAGAGCAGGAGCTCCCCAACACCACGAATGTGGCTGAGATCACGGACGAGCCGTGGCTGCGCTCCCTGCACCCCAGGAACTGGTACATTCAGGCCACCTGAGCCGTGGGGGCCGGGCTCTGTGAGGGACCCAACTGGCTGTCTAATCAGCTCCCGAACCAGAAGTGAGCTGCGCCCCCTGCCCCGTCACTCCCGACTTGCGCCCTGCTTTACTCCCCTGTGGCGTGAGAGCCAGAAGCTGTCTACACCGTTGGTCACAGCGTGCTTCACCAGGTTGTCAATGCGCAGACGCAGCCTGCAGCCGGGTTTTTATTCAATGTAAATAGTTTTTGTTCGCAATGAGGCCATTTCTGGAACTTCTATGCAGTATTACTCAGCTTTTTAAATTTAATTTAATTTAATTTTATTTTATTTTTTTATTGTAAAGAGAGAATCAACCCATCGTTCAATACCGAGAAGGGACTTCAGGCACAGGGAGGCCTCCAGGAGTCGCTGTGTCGGATTAGCCTGACTCGCCTCCTCGGGCGTTAGATCTGTGTTGAGATCCATTTTGGTGTTTGGTTTTTAACCCAAACTCGGTGCATTTTAAAAACAGTTACAAATACAAGATAAGGAGAACAACGGAACCCACAGAAGGGAGAACCGTGCCTCGTATCAGTTCTGCGGCAGTGGCCAGAGTCGGGTCTGCCCGTGGCCCGTTTCCCTTCCGGAATGGGAGATGGAGCAGAACTAGCCACAGTCCCTTCTGCATGGTCACCATAGGGTCCCTGTGATTGGCTCTGTCTCGGGTCATCCCGCATTCCCTAGCGTTTGTACTTGTGCTTACACAGCTGCCCAGGAGACAGACAGACAAAAACTGTAATTATAGCTACTAGAATAAAATCTCCTAACTATTAAAAAAAAGGGGGGAAGGGAGGAGCACCTGGGTGGCTCAGTGGGTTCAGCCTCTGCCTTGGGCTCAGGTCATGATCTCAGGGTCCTGGGATCAAGCCCCGCATCGGACTCTCTGCTCAGTGGGGAGCCTGCTTCCTCCTCTCTCTGTGCCTGCCTCTCTGCCTACTTGTGATCTCTCTCTCTCTCTGTCAAATAAATAAATAAAATCTTAAAAAAAAAAAAAGAAACACGCTGTGTGTTCTGAATGGTACCTCAGAGCATGATACAGCCAAATGATCTGAAGAGAAGTGGCAGTATAAAACTTGCTCTCATTCTCTCTGTCAAATAAATAAAATCTTACCAAAAAAAAAAAAAAAAGGCGACATGAGGAGCGGTGGTAGAAGCAAGGGCTCAAGAGCGGCAGCAGCACACTGGGAAACTGTAAGCAGTGCACTCCCGTGGCACCGAAACACAGCGCACTGGAAATGCTTGATGTTTATAGCGTTGGCTTGCCAACATCTCTTACCTCTTTCTTCTAGTAATGGTAGCCAAAATATCTTCTGGAGTTGATATTTTACTTTGTGTTCCTTTCATTCAGTTGGAACTGAACTGACTCCAATATGGTGAAAAGTGCAAGACCCAGGCCTGGCCAAGTGATTCCCAGAACACCCTCAGCCACAGTGATGAGTTAATGAGTGAACATGTGACCTCAGCTGGTCCAATTAGAGGGAATCCTTGGATCTGTACTGAATTTACTGGGAAGAGATATACTCTCTTTACTATTATACTTGAATTTGGGCAGATTCAGCAGGTCACTGGATAAAGCCCAATAATGAAGACAACACAGGTGAGGGCACAGCTAAGAGTGGAGACACACCAGGCTGGGATAACAGTGTTTCAGCTCCTAGTTCAAGTCTCACTCAGGACTTTTTTTTTTTTTTAAGATTTTATTTATTTGTCAGAGAGAAAGAGATCACAAGTAGGCAGAGAGGCTGGCAGAGGGAGAGGGGGAAGCAGGCTCCCCGCTGAGCAGAGAGCCCTATGCAGGGCTCGATCCCAGGACCCTGAGATCATGACCTGAGCTGAAGGCAGAGGCTTTAACCCACTGAGCCACCCAGGCGCCCCACACTCAGGACTTTTTTAGATAAGCTAACAAATTCTGCATCTTGAAAGCCTGTTTGTGTTAGGTTTTCTGTGTTAGGCCCCAAGGGGCCTTATCTAATATTCACAGAATGATAGACTACATAAGAAATGTCTAGGGAATTAGGGTATAACTTGCATCAGATATTTGCCCTGTCTCTTTTTTATCCACCGCTCCCACCAAAGCACACAGGCTGCTTTCTTAAAGATTCAAAGCCTGCCAATGGGCTAGTAATGAAGATATGAAAGATATGGGCCCAAGGCCTCACCAGCTCATTGGTCTTCTGGTGGGGCTCCTTATTTTACCCAGCCTTGCGGCAACCAGTTAACAAGCAGTCATCTCCTGGATCCCAAGTGCTTGCTAATTTATTTTGAAAAGTAGCAGAGCTGGTGCCACAACCATCTAGAATCTCTGTAGGATGTGATTTGCAAGAACAACTTTGAATATAATTCTCTATCTTAGAAAACTACCATTTTATAGGCATACATACAGAAGAATACTACCTCGCTAAAAATAGGTTGCCCTTAGTTATGCTCAAAAAAAAGTAAAAGATCTTAAAAAGGAAGGTGAGGTTAATGTAAATTATGAAAACTTCCATTTAGCAGAGGATGGTTAGAGCCTTTAAAATGTTAATAGCAATAATCCTCGCTGATTTTATAACATTCCATTTATTACTTCCTAAAACATTCACTGAATGCCTACTGTGCTAGATATTTTGCTGATATAGATGAATCTGTTGTTCTAGCCCTCAAGGAACTGAGAGTTCTGGGAGGATAGATAAGACCATCTTTCTTTCCTCTATTCATTCAGCCAAAATGCCCACCACATGCCAGACACTGTTAGGCATTATGGATTGAACAAGAAAAAATATTAAAGGTAGAAACTGGGCCTGAATTGCGAAGGCTATGCATCGACAAAATACAGGGCAAAGAATGGAGTGAAGAGACAGACTTATTGGTATGTAGTAGGCAAAATGGAAACGAGCAGACAACGTCAGTTCTAGAAGAAGCAGGCTCCCACACTGCTTGGGGCTGTTGCTCTCTAATGGACAATGATTCTGACAAGGAGCTTTCTTTTCAACTTATTTTGAACTAATTATAAATTCAGAGGAAGGTACAAAGATAGCACATACAGGTCCTCTGTATCTTTCACCCAGTCTCCCTCAAGAGCTACATCGTCTGCACCATATAGTATCAAAACCAGGGAAGTGATATTGATATGATGTGTAAGTATAGCTCTATGTCATTTGATCACATTATGTAGATTGGCAAAAGCACCACCTTAGTTGAGATACAGAATTATTTCACTATGACCGAAATCTCCCTCATGCTACCCTTTTTCTTTTAAGAACAATGCCCTTCGAATCCAGTTGTGAATTCATTTGTCAACAAAACTGTTAGACAACTTACCAACAGGTACAAGAGAAAGGACTTCAGTGGAGTCTGTTTTGTGTAGGCAGTGCTATTGCAACATGTGAGGTTTTGATCATCATTCAATATAGTTCAAGATTATTGGTAAGATGTGTTAATATTGAGTTTACTTTTTAAAAATACAAGTGCAGGGGTGCCTGGGTGGCTCAGTGGCTTAAAGCCTCTGCCTTCGGCTCAGGTCATGATCTCAGGATCCTGGGATCGAGCCTCGCATCGGGCTCTCTGCTCAGCAGGGAGCCTGCTTCCTCCTCTCTCTCTACCTGCCTCTCTGCCTACTTGTGATCTCTCTCCTCTCTGTCAAGTAAATAAATAAAAAAAAAATCTTTAAAAATACAAGTGCAGTCATTACCTCTGTATCCACCATTAATTAATGTCTAAAGAGAGGTTACTTAACCCTCAGAGTTGGTACCATGTAAGAAAACATCTAGTGACCACACCAGTGAACAGTTGACAAAAGTAAGTAGAGATCTACTAAAAAGTCTGGGAAGACCAAATTTACCAGTTCAACCTATCTAAAGCGATCATATCTTTCATATGACGAAGCACCACTTTGAACTGTTGAACAGTATCAACAGATCAGTGTATGTTTGTTTTTTACCAATATTCTCCATGGTCAGCGATCTGAGTCACACTGTGCGTGTTATACATACAGCTTCTTCACAGGGTTTTTAATAACTTAGAATAAAATTTTGGCCACTCTTCAAGGCAAAATGGTTTAATCTTCAGGATATAGTTCTCCTGTGGAAAACCATTGTCTTGGACATCTGCTGAGTAACTAATAGAATCATCTGTGTATGTGCAAAGTTAGGCTTATATAGAGGACATCTTTCTGTGCCAGAAAAAGCACATGCTAAACATAAAAGAAATCATTATGAACTGGATTAATAGATGTATAGAGAAAGAAGTTGAGAATCTGCCATTGGTAAGATTTGGCAACAGGTGCAGGATATTCAAACCCTAATTTCTCATGAATGAGGAATGAACATCTGCTCAGAATAGCAATGGAAGGGAATATTCAGATTTCTACTAAATACACTTGCAACAACAGGAGCCATGGGACCATAACCAAGACATTTTTTCTGTATCCATTTATGTGCTAGTTAATACTCCACTAACTCTGAATTGAGCAGTATTCTACAGTAAAATTTCCGATTCAGGTTGTGCATTCTGATCACCATTGGAGCTTACTTAAAATGCTGATACCTGTTTCACACCCCAGGAGTACTGAATCAGAAAATTCAGGAGTGATGTTCTAGAATATGTATTATTGCAAAGCTCAACCACTGATTCCAATGTGCAGCCAAGTTTGGAAACTACTGCTCTAAATGCTGTTTGGTAGAATAGGTCCAGAACTAAATTTACCATTGCCCTCCTTGACTATCAGTCTACTAGCCATCCAGTCCATTCCACCTTCTCTCTACATATATTTCTTCAATCCATTTCCTTCTCTCAGGACTTACTTACTGCTACTGCTTTAGTTCTGGACATATGACCTTGGATCATAGCAGTAGTTAGTTTCAGTCTTGCATCTGGAGGGCAATGACACATTATATTGCAAATATCCATCCATGGATGAGCCTCACAACAGCCTTACTTTGAGGACACTATGCAACATAGTTCTGCTCCTGATAATAGACATTACTGAAGAGATCCTGGAGGGGACGGGAAGCAGGTGTGATGAGACAGCTGGGGGAGAACAATGTGTTATGGGAGAAGAGGCAGGAGTAAAGCAAGAATATGTCAAATTGGATATCGGATTTTATGTCTAATTTTTTCAAGAAATATTTATGTCCTTGCAATGTGTGAAGATGTTAGGGTTATATTTAAATCTGACTGTCATGTCCCTACTGAAAATGTTTCACTAACCCCACACCCTACTGACCTTGTCATGAATTCTAGATCTTTGTTGATACTTGATGCACTATATGATTTGCCCCTGACTGCCTCCCTTCCTTCATCTTCGCCTATTTTGATGCTTTTTGCTTCAGTAATACTGAGCTTCATAAAGCTTCATCAATGTACCATGTTGTTCTATGCTCTCTTCTTTGGCACATGTTGTTTATTCTGCTTGAACCATTCCTATTCATCCTTCACATTTTCAATTTAGAGGCCATCTCCTCTGAGAGTCTGTCTCCAAACATACTCATACTAGACATATTTAAAAATTTGCTCTTTCGTTTCCTCTGTATTTTGTAGTTACTTCTGCTCTGACCTTAATCATTAAACTAATTATTTGTTTATGTGCCTGTATCCTTACTACGTGATCAGTTCCTTGAAGCTGTGTTTTGTTTTTTCTGCTTTATTTTTCCATATCCTTAAATATTTTTAAAACATTAATTAAAATTTCATTGTGGCCGGTGCCTTCTTTGGCAGCACATATACTAGAACTGGAATGATAGAGAAGATTAGCATGGCCCCTGCACAAGGATGACACACAAATTCATGAAGCATTTCATATTTTTGTATGTAAATGATGAATCACTAAATTCTGCTCCAGAAACCAATATTGCACTGTATGTTAACTAAAATTTAAATTAAAAAATTTCACTGATGCCAAATATTTCATATTTTATGACTATTCCCCAGTTTCTGGGATTTTAGGATTGTTCCTATTTTCTCTTTTATACATAATACCACAAAATACATCTTTATATATAAATATTTGATTGTTTTAGTGTATATTTCTTTTGGGAAAATTTAAAGAATTTGGCTTAATGCATCAATAAATATGGACTTTTTAAAAAAAGATTTTATGTATTTGAGAGAGAGAGAGTGAGAGGGCACAAGCAGGGGTATCTGAAGAGGGAGAAGCAGACTCCTGGCTGAGCAGGGAGCCCCATGAGGGGCTCGATCCCAGGACCCTGGGATCAAACCTGGGCCAAAGTCAGATGCTTAACTGACTGAGCCATCCAGGTGCCCCAAAAATATGGGCTATACGACCTTTTCATTCAGACTGTCAAAGAGCTCTAAAAAACTGTAAATTTTGAATTCTCACCAGCAGTGAGAATTCAATGATATTTACAGACCATCTTCTCTTTTCTTTTTTTTTTTTTATTTAAGATTTTATTTATTTATTTGACAGAGAGAAAGAGATTACAATTAGGCAGAGAGGCAGGCAGAGGGAGAGGGGGAAGCAGGCTCCTGCTGAGCAGAGAGCCCAATGTGGGGCTCGATCCCATGACCCTGAGATCATGACCTGAGCCAAAGGCAGAGGCTTAACCTACTGAGCCACCCAGGTGCCCTCATCTTCTCTTTTCTATTGACACATTAATCCTTGGTAAAGTTATGTAGTGCCATACCTCTAAATACAGTTTATTTATAAAGGTATAGGTTATGTATACATATATGTAACTCATACATCTAAATTTATAAATTTACTTCTAAATCTGTATTTCTGTCAGGCCCTATACTCCTGACTCATATACTCGACTGCCTATTTGACACCTCCACAGAATTCATCAAAAAGTAACTGAAATTTAATTAAAAGTCAAAAAGAACAAACTTTTCCTTTGCCATTTATTACATATGATATTTAAAATTATATTTCATATTACACTTTAAAATTCTAGAGAGCTATAGCAGGATACCTAGGAATAAACCTAACCAAAGAGGTGCGAGAACTGTACTCTGAAAACTATGAAATGCTGATGAAAGAAATTGAAGAGGACACAAGAAATGAAAAGACATTCCATGCTCACGGATTGGAAGAATAATATTGTTAACATGTCTATACTACCCAAAGCAATCTACACATTTAATGTAATCTCTATCAAAATGCCAACAGCGTTTGTCACAGAACTAAAACAAACAATCCTAAAATGTGTACAAAACCACAAACAACCACAAATTTCCAAAGCAATCTTAAAAAAGAAAAGCAAAGCTGGAGGCATCACAATTGTGGACTTCAAGTTATATTACAAAGCTGTAGTAATCAAAAGAGTATGGTACTGGCACAAAAACAGACTCACAGATCAATGGAACAGAATAGAAAAGCCAGAAATAAACCCACAGTTATATGGCCAATTAGTCAACAAAGCAAGGAAGAACACCCAAAGGGAAAAAGTCTTTCAAGAAATGGTGTTGAGAAAACTGGACAGCTACATGCCAAAGAATGAAACTGGATCACTTACATCTTACAAAAAAATAAATTCAAAATGGATTAAAGACCTAAATGTGAAATCTAAAACCACAAAAATCCTAGAAGACAGGTATTAACTTCTTGGACATTAGCCATAGCAACTTTTCTCTAGACACATCTCCTGAGGCAAGGGAAACAAAAGCAAAAATAAACTATTGGAACTACATCAAGATAAAAAGCTTCTGCAAAGCAAAGGAAACAATCAACAAAACTAAAAGGCAACCTACCGAATGGGGAAAAGATATGTGCAAATGACATATCCGATTAAGGGTCAGTATCCAAAATATGTAAAGAACGTACAAAACTCAACACCCAAAAAACAAATAACCCAAATTTGGGTAGAAGACATGAACAGACATTTCTCCAAAGAGGATATCCAGATGGCCACAGAAACATGAAAAGATGCTCATCATCACTTACCAACAGGAAAATGCAAATCAAAACTACAATGGGGTATCATCTCACACCTGTCAGAATAGTTAAAACCAACAACACAAGAAACAACAGGTGTTGGCAAAGATGTGGAGAAGGAAGAACATTTGGGGTGTCTCGCTGGCTCTGTCAGTAGAGCATGCAACTCTTGATCTCAGGGTCGTGAGTTCAAGCCCCGCATTGGGCATGGGCCTACTTAAAAAAATTAAAAAAAAAAAAAACAGAGTAGAGAGCCCATATACAGACCCTCAACTCTACGGTCAAATAATCTTCGACAAAGCAGGAAAAAATATCCAGTGGAAAAAAGATAGTCTCTTCAATAAATGGTGCTGGGAAAATTGGACAACTATGTACAGAAGAATGAAACTCAACCATTCTCTTACATCATACACTAAGATAAACTCAAAATGGATGAAAGACCTCAATGTGAGATAGGAATCCGTCAAAATCCTAGAGGACAACATAGACAGTAACCTAATTGACATCGGCCACAGCAACTTCTTTCAAGACACATCTCCAAAGGCAAGGGAAACAAAAGCGAAAATGAACTTTTGGGACTTCATCAAGATAAAAAGCTTCGAGCCCTGCATCGGGCTCTGCTCAGCAGGGAACCTGCTTCCCCCCTTCTCTCTGCCTACTTATGATCTCTCTCTGTCAAATAAATAAATAAAATCTTAAAAAAAAAAAAGATAAAAATCTTCTGCACAGCAAAGGAAACAGTCAACGAAACAAAGAGGCAACCCATGGAATGGGAGATGATATTTGCAAATGACACTACAGACAAATGGCTGATATCCAAGATCTATAAAAAACTTCTCAAACTCAACACCCAAAAAACAGATAATCAAGTCAAAAAATGGGCAGAAGACATGAACAGGCACTTGTCCAATGAAGACATACAAATGGCTAACAGATACATGAAAAAATGTTCATCATCATTAGTCATAAGGGAAATCCAAATCAAAACCACACTGAGATACCACCTTAGACCAGTTAGAATGGCAAAAATTAACAAGGCAAGAAACAACAAATGTTGGAGAGGATGTGGAGAAAAGGGAACCCTCTTACACTGTTGGTGGGAATGCAAGTTGGTACAGTCACTTTGGAAAACAGTGTGGAGGTTCCTCAAAAAATTAAAAACAGAGCTACACTATGACCTGGCAATTGCACTACTGGGTATTTACCCCAAAGATACAGATGTAGTGAAAAGAAGGGCTATATGTACCCCAATGTTCATAGCAGTAATGTCCACAATAGCCAAACTGTGGAAAGAGCCGAGATCCCCTTCAACAAATGAATGGATAAAGAAGATGTGGTCCATATATACAATGAACTATTACTCAGCCATTGGAAAGGATGAGTATCCAACTTTTGCATCAACATGGATGGGACTGGAGGAGATTATGCTGAGTGAAATAAGTCAAACAGAGAAGTCAATTATCATATGGTTTCACTTACTTGTGGAGCATAAGGAATAACATGGAGGACATTCAGAGAAGGAAAAGAAAAGTGAAGGGGGGAAGTCGGAGGGGGAGATGAACCATGAGAGACTGTGGACCTTGAGAAACAAAATGAAGGTTTTAGAGGGGAAGCGGTGGGGAGATGGGTGAGACTGGTGGTGGATATTAAGGAGGGCACGTATTGCACGGAGCACTGGGTGTTATACATAAACGATGAATCTTGGAACACTACATCGAAAACTAATGTATTGTATGGTGACTAACATAACACAATAAAAAAAATTTCAAAAAAAAAAGAAAAGAGAAAGGTACACTTGTGCACTGTTAGTGGGAATGCAAACTGGTATAGCTACTCTGGAAAACAGTGTGGAAGTTCCTCAAAAAGCTAAAAAAAAAAGTAAAAAAAAAATCGAACTACCTTACCATCCAGCAACTGCATTAGTGGGTATTTACCCAAAGAATAAGAAAACACTAATTTGAAAAGATATATGCACCCTTATGTTTACTGCAGCATTATTTACAATAGCCAAGGCATGGAAGCAGCCTAAGTGTCCAGTGATCAATGAATGGATAAAGAAGATCTGGTACACACACACACACACACACACACACACACACGCACGCACACACAGAGGAATGTTATTCAGCCACAAAAAAGAATGAAATATTGCCTTTTGCAATGACACGGCTGGAGCTTGAGAATATTATGCTAAGCGAAATAAGTCAGTCAGAGAAAGGCAAATACCATATAATTTCATTCATATGTGGAATTTAAGAAACAAAACAAGCAAAGGCAAAAAATGAGAGAGAGAGAGAGAGTCAAAGCAAGAAACAGACTTTTAATTATAGAGAAAAATCTGATGGTTACCAGAGGGGAGGGGCGGGAGAGATGGGTCAAATAGGTGGTAGGGATGAAGGAGGGCACTTATGATGAGCACCGGGTGATGTACAGAAGTGTTGAATCACTATATTGTACACCTGAAACTAATATTACACTGTATGTGAACTAACTGGAATTACAAAAAAAAAAACTTTAAAAAATAAATAAAAAAACAAAAAATAAAATTCCAGAAAGCTGATCAATAGTCACTAGTATGTCCTTTTATTTTTATTTTTTTATTTTTAAAGATTTTATTTTATTTTTTATTTTTAAAGATTTTATTTATTTGTTAGAGAGAGAGAGAAAGTGAGAGAGAGCATGAGAGGAGAGAAGGTCAGAGGGAGAAGCAGACTCCCTGCGGAGCTGGGAGCCCGATGTGGGACTCGATCTCGGAATTCCAGGATCATGACCTGACCCGAAGGCAGTTGCTTAACCAACTGAGCCACCCAGGCGCCCTAAAGATTTTATTTTTAAGTAATTTCTACACCCAACATGGGGCTCGAACTTAAACCCTGAGATCAAGAGTCACATACTCCACTGACTGAGCCAGCCAAATGCTGCTGTCCTTTTAGTTTTAAATGATTTGATTTTCTACATTAAATTATTTGATCTACCTGATTTTGTTATGAAGTACAAGAATTATCTATATTTATGCTTTCAAATAGTTCATTTAATTAATTATGGAATAGGCTTTAATTCTCTAAGATTTTTTTTTTCAGATTTTATTTATTTATTTGACAGAGAGAAAGAGATCACAAGCAGGCAGAGAGGCAGGCAGAGAGAGAGGGGGAAGCAGGCTCCCCGCTGAGCAGAGAGCCTGATATGGGGCTTGATCCCAGGACCCTGAGATCATGACCTGAGCCGAAGGCAGAGGCTTAACCCACTGAGCCACCCAGGCGCCCCTCTTTAAGATTTTTAATATATTTCTCATAAACCTAATTTATGCACACATGTGCACGTGTGTGTGTGTGTGTGTGTGTGTGTGTGTGTGTGTGTGTATAGCAGTAGTGGAGGTGGTGTTGGTAGTTACAGTAGCAGTTGTAGTTGTGGTAATAGCGATATGCATAGATCCTGGAGTTGCTAAACTGGATTGGATTACTAGGCCAACCATTTAATAGTCATGCGACTGCAGACATGATCCCTAAATTCTTTGTACCTTAGTTCCTTGCACATAAAATGGGAATAATAATAGTCCTGGACTAAATGTTATATGTGGATTGAAAGGGAGATAACGTGTGTAGCAGAAGCTACTAGCTTTCCAGCAAAATCTACCCTCCCTTTCTTTAAACCCACAGTTAGGTCGTGGTTACCTACCCACAGTTAGGTACTTTTTCCCAGCTGCTCATCCAGTTAGGCATGGCCATGAGACCAAGTTGTCTCCAGAGTAACAGGTGTGGGAGTGAGACACGAAACTTCCACATGTAGCCCACTGAAACTTCCGCCATGCTCTTTCTGCCTCTGGTTAACGTGTGTTGATGGTAATCATGGGATCCTTGGAAGCCATTTATGTCATATTTTGAAAAAGGCAGAACCTCTGTCAGCCTGGGCCACTAAATGACTTATACAGATGAGAAGAAACAAAACAGTAAACTGGAATCTCTACTTAAGACTATTATATAAATGAGATACAAACTATCTTTTGAGTTATTATTTGTCTGGGTCCATTTGCTACCACACTCTAACCAACTGTAATATCACAGATAAACTGATGAATAGAGTAACGGATTAGCACATCATAAGGGTCTAACCAGTATAGTTATATAGCCAGATAAGGAATAGATAAATGCAGATGAATTTAAGATATCAAATATTAGTTGCTTGTCTGTATGTTCTATTTGATGACCCTGTCAATTTTTGTACATACTTTTTAATGGCATCCATATTTAAGGTAAGAGAGAGGAGGGATAGACATGACCACGATGCTTGACTTTTCCCCTATGACTCCATTACTGATTAACACAGTCCCACTGAGTATTGAGACCAAACCTCCCTCCCTGTCTTCACCAGTCAGACACATATCTTTTACTCTGCTGGGGAGGCTTGGGCAATGGGTTTTAGAATGGGGCCAGAAAGGTTAACTCCACTACTTCATCATTCTGGGAAGTGCTATGGGCTCTGGAATCTGACTACATGTGTAGTGCTGGCTGCTGACAGCTTAGAGCTGAGTATCTCCTGGTAATTCCTTTCCAGTGGGAAGGAGCTTTCCTTCCCAAGGTTACACTCATTCCCTGAGGGCAACCCAAATCCAAAGTGGGGTAGATGTAAGGGTTTAAAGGTGTTCAGCTACCGTGCCTCAATTTGAGACAAATATGGAGGGCCATCCCAGATCCAGACCTCCCTGTGGCATTGACTATGGCAGAGATCTTTGCTATAGCAGCTAAAGTTCAACTTCATCTGCCCAATCCTTTACTTTCTTACAAGTAACTGTTGCTGAGAGTATTTACCAATAAACTTCCTCATATGCAAATCTCTGTCACACAGATGGGTAACTCAAACCAAGATGAATGCATACCGGAAATACCCAGGGGCTTTTTAATAATACTAGACCCCAACCCCTGAGATTTCTGATTTAATTGCTCTAGGACAAAGTTTAAGCATTTTAAACACTCCCCAGATAATTCTAATGTACAGCTAGGGATGAAAACCACTGTCTTAACCCATTGAGCTTAGTAATGAAGCATATGGTATGGCCATTTCCCCTGGGAAAGTAAACTGGTAATATATCAGGGCAGTACTGCTCCAACCTTGATGAGGTAGCCCTACTCCTGCATCTCTAGTATCAACTACTTCTATTTTATGTATCTTTCTGGGACCAGCTGTGAAGACAGTTCAAATTTTTGTCCTCAGAAGACTACAAAGTGGGTCAGAATAAGACATTAATAAAATTAACTTCAAGGCTACATTGTACCCTTGGCAGAATATTTTATCTTTATTCTATTTTCCATTTCAAATTTTGCCTATCCGCATTGTTTAATATAACTCACCAGAGATTATGCAATTAGCCCAAATAATTACAACATGAAGGATGCCCCAAATTTGAATACTCTGAACCCCCCTCAATTATTTCTTTCCCAGAGAGAAATTAAAGAACAAAAATGAAATCTCCTCAGATTAAAAGTTCAAAGAAACTAAAGTTAAAAATGTTTGCACTTCCAAATTTCTTATTCCTGTAGATATCAGTCAGAGGGCATCTCTACACATGCATTTCCTTCTTCAGCATCTGTAACTAATCTCCTCTGGAAATGTGTAAGTGCTTGAGTACTGCCCCAAAAGTCGAAATAATCCAACATCCTATCTCTCATGTGTTTCCCTTTTCCAAAGCATTTCAGTGCCTGGCCAACATCAAGAAAATTTAGGTATCAGGAATATAAAGCCAGCAACGCATAAGTTCCCTTGAGCAACATTATATTCCTAGAACCTGATATTTTGTGTTACAAGTGCCCATTTTTGTTAGCAGCCAGACAAAAGCAGACACAGTTGGTGTAAAAGAAGTAGACAGAAAAAGCGTAAGAGATGAAAAGGGTAATGCAATTATTATTTTAATTTTTGTGCTTTGTTATTTGATTACTGTTGAAGTTGAGTATTTTCTCATAAGTCAATTATCTTAAATACTTCTTATATGACAGTCTGTTCAAGATTTGAAGTACATAATTTACACATACAACATACTTAGGGTCCTTAGGGCAATGAGAAAACCATAATAACCTTGTGAATTGGTTGGTTATTGATTTATAAAATTGTACTAGTTTTCAACATGAAATTATGGGGATACTGACTAGTCCAGAAGCCTTGTTAACCATATACTGTAAAGGAAGTTAAATATAAACATGCTAAAGTGAAAAAGCATACAATGTTCCCCCAAAATTAAAAACTCCCAAATACAAATATGCTTTGAATGTAGAGTCAAGGCCTACTGTTGGAAGCTGTTCACTAGTACTGAAGAAGTAGGTCATCAATTCACTCTACTTCTTTGTATCTAGTTAATCTTCCCCTCTGCCTTGTTCAACCTCGACCTACCCTCATATTATTTTAATCCGATTGTCTTAGGTGCCTTCTCTAGACATTCTCAATTGAGGCTCTCCTAAAATCAATCTGTCCATATGGGAAACATCAGAAACCTACACCCAAGTAACAGGCAGAATTTGAAATTTGTTTCACCATTATATGCCATCATCTAATACACTCAGAGGGAACCCTCAACAATTCTGGATACACCAGAGGTAACTTGTACTTATCCTTACCCAGATAATCTGGTCTCTATTCCTACCTTACTTTCTGACAGTCCAATTCCCCATGGGTTACAGAAACCCTGAAGACCTTTTACTTGAGGACCAGATTCTTGATTCCTGTGTAATAGCTGCTAACAATATCTGATGGGATTCTCACAATTATGCCTAATAATTTGAAACTCCTTGGATACAACCACTTCGAAGGAACCACACTTGAGCAGACAATATCCATTTTGGCTCCAGCAGGTGAGATTTCACAGCCTCAGTCCAGATTTGAGTTTAGTTGCTGCTACTATAGAACATCTCTGCTTGCCTTCCAACACACACACACACACACACACACACACACACACACACACACACCAGTTTATCTCCATTTATGTGCTTTTGCTTTGTAAATGGTAGAAGAGGGAGAAAGTCTGATGAGAGATTTATGTGAGGAGGTATAACCAGAACAGCTTTATTTCAGTGTTTTAACTGACTATAAACTATCCCATCATATGGATGTATTATACTTTATTTGATCATTCTTCTATTAATGGGCATTTACTTTGTTTTCAGGCTTTTTTTGTGACCAGTACTAAAAAGGAACACCCTATTACTTATGCCCTATACAATAGTGAGATTGAGTAAAAGGAGACATATGAATAATATAAATGTAAGTATATATAAAAGCAAATATAAATGCAAGTATAAATATAAATCAATAGAACAGGGCACCTGGGTGGCTCAGTCGGTTGGGTGTCTGCCTTCAGCTCAGGTCACAGTCTCAGAGTCCCAGGACTAAGCCCCACATCAGGCTCCCTGTTCAGTGGGCAGTCTGCTTCTCCCTCTGCCCCTCACCCCACTTGTGTACTCTCTTTCTGTCTCTAATAAATAAAATCTTTGAAAAAAATAAAAAATTTGCAATGTTTCATATCTCTACTATCAACGGGTAATCTTTATAATATTATCCACTTAATGGATACAAAATGATATTTGTTACTTTAATTTAGATTTTCTAATTACAAGTAAAATTGATCATCTCTTCATGTATGTGTTGGCCATTGGATTTGCTCTTTTGTGAAGTGTCTATTAATCATTTTTTTACCCATTTTCCTTTTGTATTATCTTTTCCATATTACTTTGTAAAAGCTTTCTGTATATTATAGTGTTTTATTTATTTTTCTAAAGATTTATTTATTTGAGAGAGAGAAAAAGAACGAATGAGGAGGGAGGGAGAGAGAATCCTCAGGCAGACTCCCTGTTCAGTGTGGAACCTGACACGGGGCTCAATCTCATGTCCCTGAAATCATGACCTGAGCCGAAATCAAGAGTTGGACACTTAACCGACTGAGCCACCCAGACACTCCCATTATAGTGTTTTATTTATCTATCATTTGTCTATGAATTTTGTTTGTGGCATTTCTGTAACCAAAATTTCTAACTGTATTGTCAAATATGTTTATCTTTTGTTTCATAGCCTTTGGGTTTCTAGTCTTAGTTAAGAAGTTTTCATAAATCCCAAATCATACATTTAATTTCATTTATTTTCTTACAGGATTTTATGGATTAATTACATATGTAACTGGAATTTATTTTGGGGTATAAGATGAAAACCCACTACCTTTATCTTCCAGATAGCTTGCCAATTGTACCAGGACTGTTAAACAATTCTTTTCTGACAAAATTGAACTACCTACAACTGTTATATATTAAAATCTCATAGATACTAATATACATCTCTGTACTCTTACTATATTCTAGTGACATGTTTTTCTATTTCTTTACCAAAACCTATTTCATTATACTCTATATCATGTTCTTGTATGTATTAAGGAAATTATTTTCACCTCTCTTTTTTAAATTTTATTGGCAATTTTAGAGCATATATAATCATATAAGTTTAAGATCATTCCATTAATTTCCCAAAATAAATCTGTTGAGATCCTAATAATAATTGCATTAAATTTACATATTAATTTCATAAATTAATACCTGATGGGTTTAAATCTTCTACAGGGAGACAGTGATATAAATATTATCCATGGTTGATTACAGTTAAAAAGAATGAAGTAGGTCTATATCTATTTGTCTATCTATATATCATCTATCTATCTATACTTTAACCAGGATAAATCTTTTTAAAAATGCACAGAGTAATGTGTAATGTAGGACACTGTTGTGCATTTTAAAAATATGAAATAATACTTTGTATTATTTATAACCACTTTACATATGTGGTAAAAATATAAATTTTTCAAATATTTTATTTTAGAGAGAAAGCATGAGTGAGTGTGGGGAGGAGCTGAGGGAGAGGGAGAAACCTGAAGCAGACTCTGCACTCAGGATGGAGCCCAACTTAGGGCTCGATCTCACAATGCCAAGAAAGATGATGACCTGAGCCGAAACCGAGAGTCAGATGCTTAACCAAGTGAGCCACCCAGGTGCCTCAAAATAGTTGTAAAAAATAAATGAAAAGATGCATATCAACTCAGGGGCACCTGGGTGGCTCAGTTGGTTAAGCGTCTGCCTTTGGCTCAGGTCATGATCCCGGGGTCTTGGGATCGAGCCTTGCAGCAGGCTCCCTGCTCAGGGGGGAGCCTGCTTCTCCCTCTCCCTCTGCCTCTCCCCCAGCTTGTGCTCTCTCTCTCTCTCACTGTCAAATAAATAAAATAAAAAAAAAAAAAGAACTACCCTGCAACCCAGCAATTGCATTACTAAGTACTTAACCAAAGGATACAAAAATATTGATTCAAAGGGATACATGCATCCTGATGTTTATAGCAGCATTATCTACAATAGCCAAATTATGGAAACAGCCCATGTATCCATCAACTGATGAATGGATAAAGAAAGGTGGTGTATATACTCAATGGAATATTACTTGGCCATCAAAAAGAATGAACTCTTGCCATTGCAATGACATGGCAGGAGCTAGAGAGTATGAAATAAGTCAGTTAGAAAAAGACAAATACCATATGATTTAATTTCATTTCATATGATTTCATTCAATATGTGGAATTTAAGAAACAAAGCATATGAGCAAAGGGGGGTGGACAGAGAAAGGCAAACCAAGAAACGGACTCTTAACTCTAGAGAACAAACTGATGGTTACCAGAAGACAGGTGGGTGGGGAGGTTAAATAGGCCATGGGGATGAAGGAGTGCACTTGTTATGATGAGCACCATGTGTCATATGGAAGTGCTGAATCGCTATATTGTACACCTGAAACTAATATTACACTATACATTAACTAACTGGAATTTAAATAAAAACTTAACAAAGTAAAACAAATGAGCAAAGGAAGAAAAAGAAAAATAGATAAACCAAGAAACGGACTCTTAACTATAGAGAACAAACTGATGGTTACCAGAAGGGAGGTGGGTGGGGGGATGGGTGAAATAGGTGATGGGAATTAAAGAGTACATTTATCATAATGAGTGCTGAGTAATGTAAAGAAGTGTTGAATCACTGTATCATACACCTGAAACTAATAAAATACTGTATGTTAACTATACTGGAATTAAAATAAAAAATGTATCTCAGAATTAATCTCCCTCCACAAAGTACCCAGCATAGAACCCAACAATACATGGGCACCTTGTGGATTTCATTCTATGGGAGTCTCCTGAGATGACAATGCTTGACATGGACATGGAAGGTAGTGTCATCAGTGAATTTCTCTAGGTGGCTTTTCTAGCAGTGGATTAAAAAATAGGAAAAAGGGGCATCTGAGTGGCTTAGTCAGTTAAGCGTCTGCCTTCAGCTCAGGTCATGATTCCAGGGTCTTGGGATTGAGCCCCGCATTGGGCTCCCTGCTCAGTGGGGAGTCTGCTTCTCTCTCTCACTCTCCCCCTGTGCTCTCTCTCTCTCTCTCTCTCTGTCAAATAAATAAATAAAATCTTTAAAAATATATAAATAAGAAAAGTAGGAAACAGAACAAGAAAGCAAGATCAAGGTGGATACCGTGTAGTGAATACAGCTGCCAGACAATCAGACTTGGTAGTTATGACTTGTGAGAAATCCTTATGTGAGAACCTGCAGAAATAACTGAGGTACGTTTTGGATGAGAGGACAAAGATTGCTGTTTGTATATAGGCAAGAAATATTTGGGTAGCTTAGTAATAATAATAATAACTAACACTTATCAAGTGATTTCTATGTGCCAAGAAATGTGCCAAGTGGCTTTTTCTACTTGTATTAACTTATTTTTATCCTCTCACTGTGTGAGTTTGTTACTGTTGTTACACCCTACTTTACAGGTGAGGCAACTGAGACTAAAGAGGTCAAATGACTAGTCTAATGTCACAAATCTTCAAAACCTGGGTACTTTTAGCCTCCATATTCTATAGTATATACATTAGAACTGTGAACTTCACACAGGGCAAATATTGAGGTCTATCACACTGCCTGGTTGTAAATTAATAGGAACTGAAAAGAGTTTTAAAAACACAGAAATATCTCCTAAAAGAGACAAGCCAGTTAAGTAGGGGTTAAGTTGTCAACAAGTTGATCAAAGGCTGTCACAACCAAGCCAATTACAGACCACCTACAGGATCAAATTTGAGTGACATCTATTAAACATACTGTAAACACTGAAGACACATCCATGTGAAGATTTACCATAGGCTTTTTTGGCTCAAGATGGTGAACTGACCCATGAATTAAATCCAAGTTTCATCAGGCAAGCACTGAATCAGATTTCACTGAAAATAAACTCATGAATTCTCACAGAAAGTGCAGAATGACTCGACTGAAACAAAGGTAAATTGGACAAAATATGTGAAACAATATGTTTCCAAATTTTTTCATTGTGGAGATTAAAAACAACAACAAGAACAACAAAAACAACAACAAGAACAACTTCACAGGAAATGAAGCTATTCTCTTGATAACTTTGTTGGAAAGCTCCTAAGGAAAATTCAGAATTTGCTACTTTGAATGAACTAAGCTACCCAAGTTCTAGGATTCAGATCCTTGAATTGGTCTTAATCCTTTGAACTGTCAGAGCCAAATAACCAATTACTCTTTGTGCTTACATGAGATTATAGATACAGATATAGATATAGATTGATATATATATTGTATATGTATATATGTGTATATATACATATATACAGATTATATATATATGTATATATTGTTTTGAGATCCATGATTATATATATATCATGGATCTCAAAACAATCACCAACCTTATTAACTGTAATTTCTATCAAGCAGAAAGAATGGGAATCAATTCATAAACTCTCCTTTAGAATTCACAAAATGGGTTACAAAAAATAGACTCAGATATTTTTCTTCATGATTAGAGATGCAAGTAATGTTTCAGAAAAGCAACTTTTTCACCAGAAACACAAACAAGGAAATGGATACCTAATCTCAACTGTTTTTCATTATAAGAAAGTTAGTATTTAATAAGCGATATCTGGAAGAGTTATGTACAAAATACTAATATATATTAGGCTGCTTAGTTTGTGCTCAATTTTGTAGTCTTCTATGACAGTCATACAATCACTACAGCTACAGAAATAGGAATCTAATATAGATTTCTTGTGTTTGGTTAATTACTAAAGACATTAAACTATAATACATCCATGTATTCACCCACTCAACCAATATTTACTGATCCACTATTATGAAATGGGAATAGAGCAATAAACAAAACAGACAAAAAGTCTCTTTTCTTCCTAACCAACACTGCAAGGATTGTATTTGAAGAAAATAATTTCTCTTTTACTTATTTAGTGATATTTCCATAGCAGCTTCCTGAGAAAAGTGTTGTTATGAATACATACAGAGCAAATTTCATTAGTCTTGAGCAGGGGTTAGAAAACTTTCTCTGTCCAGATAGTAAATATTCTCAGCATTGCAGGCCATATATTCTCCATCACAAATACTTGACTTTGCCCTTGCATCATCAAAGCAGCCATAGATAATATGTAAAGGGATGAATATAACTGTATTCCAATATAACTTTTTTTTTTTTTGGTAACAAAATCAGATAGTAGCTGGGTTTGGCCCATGGACTCTAGTTTTTTGACTCCTGGTCTTGACCATTTTCAGGTTAAAAGAAAAAAATTTATTAGAAATGGATTTTCAGATGAAGTGAGTTAATTTTATAGTGAAATCATATATACATAGATGGCCTAAATAAATGAAGGTACGAGACTATATGAACTTGCAATCTATGCATTTATGAATCACAAATGGATTAAATTAATGATAGATAATTGATGGCAGAAAGCTGTTGAATTGTGCTGCCAGCAAACCCATGGAAAACCTGTCTTTACATCAAGCTTAGAGTAGAAGACATTTTTCTCACCAAAAAGATATAAAAATTTCCTCCAGTTGCAAAAATGCAAAAAAAATTCTGGTCACATAGAAAGCAGCAGAGCCACCAAAAAAGCACAAATACGGTTTACTTAATATTCTGATTTTTTAATACAGAGCTGCAGCAATATATCTCCAGAGATGGAACTAAGTATTTTATACAATTGATAAAAACTCAAATTATAAGAGTTTTATTCCTAGCCAGTACATAAGTAAAAACATAGACATAGCAATAATATCCCTGGAAACCCTCATTACTAAATACGAATAGAACAGGAGCAACAGCACACAGACTAGGTAGGGCCCTTATGAAATCATAACCCTTCCCTTAGTTGTACTGATTAAGGTTATCAGCAATTCCTTACTAAGGAAGAACCAGGGAATGAGAATTAGAACCCACTTTATATCCTGTTTCTCATTCCAGAACAGGGCATTAGCCATTCTGCAACTGATACTTTTGTAATCTTCACGGAACTCCTGGGTCAAAAAACCTCCAAGAGTGCAATTCCTCCATGAGTGCAATTAAATATTGATACCTAAATTTTTCAGAACCTACCTGATTATTAGAGTTAAGACTCTGTTGCCCACAGAAGCCAACTCTAATGGGTTTCTACTGATCCACAACGGGACAACTTGATTATCAAGAAAGATAATAAGTGCATTATACTGATAAACATCAAATACATAAACATCTTTGAGCTCATAATACTAAATAATAACTCATTGGACACCATTGGAGACTGTAGACAACTCATTACTATACAAATCAATAGATGGAAAGAAGTAAACGTTTACCTTACCTATCTCATACAACCTCAGGATATCCAAATAGTTGAAAAAACACATTTATCTTTTACAACAGGATTCTAGCCAATAAAGGCAGAATGAAGGATGGTATTAGGAAAAACACTTTTGCAACCCTGAGTAACATAGTGGAGCAAAGCCATTATCATCATTGTTGTTAAAACCATCAGATGAAATATTGATGGAAACTTTATTTTGGAGAGATCATACCGATATACCTGAAGGCATTGATGAATCTTGATACCACTAAAATTGGGACATCCAGATCTTAATTGTCTCATGATTTCTTGCAAGAGAAAGTACACAAAACCACATATGAAGTACTCATATAAAATACAACTTAACCTGCATCTAATCATGCCTCCAGATCTAATAGTTTGCATAGTTTGCAGAAAATACAAGGTAAACATACCACAAAATAACAGCAAAAACCAAGATGTGAGCCATTCTACAGGACAAAGGACCTATTTTCTCTAATAAATTACTTGCATGACAAAGAGGTATTTGGGGACTATTTCAGAATAAATGAGATAAGACAAATCAATCAAATGCAAACCAACTGTACAGAGACATTTTGAGACAATCATGGCTATCTAAACATGAACTGAATATTACATGATTTTAAGTATTATTTTGTTAGATGTGATAATGACATAATGGGTATGCCAAAAAAGTCCTTAGAAGTTAGCAACCCATACAGAAGTATTTATAAGATAAATGATGTGATGTCTGGAATTTAATCTAAAATACTCTCCCCCCAAAAAGTGGGGAGACTAGGTGATACAAGGTAAAATGTTGGTAATGGATTCATGAGAGTTCATTATAGTAATATTATTTACTTTAATTTTCTGTAGGTTTGACAATTTGGGAGATAAAAAGATGCTGGCACCCAGATGGGCAAAAGCAAATAAGTTATACTCAATATAAGGAGTTAACAAAATGAGACTTGTTTTGAATTGGATAAGCTCATATGCTATACTCACATACAATCAAGCACGCTATTTTTTATTTGAAATTACCGAGTATTTTGGTTCAATTTACTAGTCATTAATTACTAAATAGTCAATAAGCTAGACTTATATTTCATAAAGTCATTTCCTGCTTTCCCATTATAAAGAAAAAGATCTGTGTTTCATTCTCTGTGTGTTAATCAAATTATCAATATCTGTTCAGATCTCAAATACTAAACATAATATAAATACAAAGAGCTGTTGATTATCAAGAGGTCAGAGACAGGTCAATGTGCTGAGAATGTGTTTGTGCAGACATAGAGTCAATCATGCCTGCATTACCAAAACCTAAGTATGTAAGAAATGTTAATGGCATTTTAAAACTCAGGCATAGCAGAGACAAAATAGTGGTAATATGGGGCCCAATATGAATGCAATTCAAGAGATGAGGAAAAAATACACCAAATACCAGGAGTAGCATCTCAATAGAGTAGTAGGTCTTCATAGTGAAACAACAGACAAATTTTTATTTTAATTTTTAATTTCCTTTGCATTTTAAAATTTCTTCAAAAAAGACATACCATTTATGAGATCAAAGTTAATTTTAAGAAAATAAATGCAGAAATAAGTGGAAAGATGGAGGACACCTAGATGATATCCTATGAATGTGAGTTAACTCTATATACATGAAATACAAAGAAAAGGTGATCAAGATCAGAAAAAAGACAAGACTCTCAGGTTTTTAAAGGCTCTATTCTTTAAAAATATTAAGGAATAAGATAATGTAGCTACAGATGACCTTTCTAGAGGGGAATAAGAAAGCTTTGCTTGTTGAGTTTACATTATGGACAAAGTTACATGCAAGGAACATTTAGTCAAGAACTTTTGCCTGTTTTTATTTATTGCCTCATCCCTAGGACTTTAGAGAGCACCCGGTGCATAGCTGGCACTTATGTATTTGTTAAAGGAAGGAATACATGAAGGTATTTTCTCAGTCTCTGCAAATAATCCTTTGAAATAGGTAATGATAGAGAGGTAAGTAACTTGCACAACAGGCAAGAGACTGGAATCAAAAGTATCTGACTCCAAAAATAGTTGTGCTGTCCACACAAATTCACTGAAACTACGTGTTTTGTAATATTACGTACACATTACTAGTAAAGTTAAGGTACACCAGTGGGTATCATTTGGAATCAACCTACGATGCAACCAATGAATACTACAAAAGTCACTCTTACTCTTGCAGATTGTAGCATGTTTTAAGACTATACAGAAGTGGAGAAGGTTCAAGCTGTGATAGTAAGTGTAACCAAAGAGAATGGTCAACAAAAGACCTAGAAAATAAATCTATGTAACATGACTTTAAGTGTGCAAAATTGTATAATGCAAAATTTAAGGCTTGCAAAACTTCAGAGAAGGTAAAGAAGATCCTAAAATGTTGAAGGGACAGACCTTTAAAGTAATAGTGAATATTATAAAAGGAATTTCAGGAGAGAGGAACAAAATGAAGAAGGCTGAAAAGAGAACACTCGGCTCTACTCTATCATCTTAGTGAATTCCTTTCCCTCTCTAGACCTGTTTCCTCACATCCAAAGAAGTGGCTATGTTAGTACAGGAGACACATAGGCACCTGCTGAACCATTCCCCAAATCTCGTTTTCCAAAGATTTCCTTTCTTCCTGCCCCTCGCTCCCCTCTCCAGTGTACAAGGTTATAGAGAGAGCAGCTACGTTTCCACAATATCACCTCATCTGCTTTTACCACAATTTTTGGTCCCAGGTTTGGGTACCTGAACCAAAAATGAGAACCGCCCCTACCCTCATGAATTTGATAAAGGAGCTGTAAACCGTAAGAGCTGTGCACAAAAGAGCTACTCTGTATCAAGATCAAGGAATCAAGCAGACAAGCAATATAGCAAAGACAAGAGGAAGAGAAAGACCATTCCTGGTTCTAGAAGATGCCCCGCTTCTCTTATAATTAATCCTTCTCCCTTTTCATAAGCCAGCTACAGCAGAACTTAGTTATCTACAACAAAATTCTTGTCTAATAGAACTAGAATCCTTTAAGGTCATTTTTGGGGCCTTCACATTCTCAAATTCCATAGGTAATTGTAGCATTTTTATTGAACAGCATACACACCAAACTGACTCAAGTGTGGTTACAGTGCAAGCCCCCTGAGAGCAGAGATCTTTATTATGCTCATTGATTTATCTTAAGTGCCTAGAACAGTGCCTGCCACACAGTGGGTTCTCAATAGGTACTGAATGAAGATAAAGGCTTATGGGAGACCAGTGAGCCATCTATTTCCATATGTCCATAAAGCGAGATTATAGATAATTGGAAAGTGTAGGTATAGATGTTATCTAGTAAGATTTAGGGAACCTATGTTGCATCACAAATATAATGAAAGTTCGGTTTAAGAAAAATATTTCAAAGGATTTCCATTGATTTTGAGATAAATAGAAAAATCCTTAGAATCGACTATAAAAGCCTACATGGACTGGCCCCTCATCCACAGAACTCTCAGCAAGCTCCTTGTCAAGTCAATGCTTATTTTTTTTTTTAATATGCCAACTTCACTTATACCACAGAGTATTATATACGCTATTCCCTCTACTTGGAAAAATAGTCTTTCCTCAAATTTCCTGAGTAAACTCTACACATCCTCCAGTTTGCTTGGTTATCACTCCCTGCCAAATGTTTCCCTTGTCATCATCAAGGTTAAAATTGTACATTTGTTGATGTGATTTGAAAAAATTAGCATTCATCTTTCCAATTGGACTGTATGAGGCAGAGAATGTGTCTCCCTTTACTTTACCAGAGGAGCCTCTGCTTCTGCAATAAAACTCAGCATATACTAGCTGCTCAATAATAACATTCTAATTAATGAGTGAATGAGTAAACACAATTCTGGCAGTCATACTCAAGATTAGAGAAAACAAATTATATGTATTTATGCAAAGAAAATGAAAACACAAATTCAAGAAGATATATGCACTCCTATGTTTATTGAAGCATTATTTACAAGTAGCCAAGATATGGAAGCAACCCAAAAGTCCATCAATAGATGAATGGATAAAGATTTGTGTACACACACACACACACACGCACACACACAATGGAATATTACTCCACCACAAAAAAGATGAGCTCTTGCCATTTGCAACAACATGGATGGACCGTGACAGTATTATTATGCTAAGTGAGGTAAGTCGAACAGAGAAAGACAAATATGATATGATTTCACTTACATATGGAATCTAAAAAACAAAATGAACAAACAAAAGGGAGAATCAGAACTAGAAATACAGAGAACTGATGGATGCCAGAGGGGAGGAGGGTGAGGGGATGGGCAAAATGGGTGCAGGTAAAGGGGAGACAGAAGCTTCCGGTTACAGAATAAATAAGTCACAGGAATGAAAGGCACAGCATAGGAATACAGTCAATGATATTGTAATAACATTGTGTGGTGACAGTTGGGGACTACACTTGTGGTGAGCACAGCATAATGTATAGAGAAGATGAATCACTATATTGTACACCTGAAACTAATGTAACATTGTGTGCCAACCATACTCAAAAAAAGAAAAAAGAGTAAGCTGTAAGATGGAGACAACACTTATAACTGGTATAAGGATATTAACTTCTAGACTAGGATTATGGCAATGGAAATGGAGAGAAAGGTATAACTACACGGTACTTTTCATTATTTTTTTTTTAAATTATAAAACAATAAAAGGTCACCTGGGTGCCTCAGTCAGTTAGGTGTCTGCCTTCAGCTCAGGTCATGATCTTGGAGTCCTGGGATGGAGCCCTGTATCAGGCTTCCTGCTCAGCAGGGAGTCTGCTTCTCCCTCTCCCTTTGCCCCCCCCCCCATGCTTTCTCTCTCTCGAATAAATAAAATCTTTAAAAAAATGAGTATTTATTATAAAAACCTCACACAGCCCAGAAGTGTCTATATGAAGAATAAAAGTCTCCAGTCCTTGTCCCCTAAATTCCATGTTCCCATACAGTTCATTGTTAACAGTTTTGTTTTCCTCCAGAGAGAAAATGTAAGTATGTTTGTATATAAATGCATATGTTTTCTTTTCACTATACACATGGGATTTTATAAGGTATCTCCTTTTGCATATACATATCTATTTTTTTATCCTCCTCTACCCTACTCTTTTCCGAGGCACTGAAATGTATGGATCACATCACCCAAGTTCTCTTGTCCTCTCTTCAGGCTTCCTTTTTTTTTTTTAAGATTTTATTTATTTATTTGACAGAGAGAGATCACAAGCAGGCAGAGAGGCAGGCAGAGAGAGAGGAGGAAGCAGGCTCCCTGCTGAGCAGAGAGCCCGATGCAGGGGCTCGATCCCAGGACCCTGAGATCATGACCCGAGCCGAAGGCAGAGGCTTTAACCCACTGAGCCACCCAGGCGCCCCATCTTTTTTTTTTTTTAAGAATTAATCTTTTTTTAAAATATTTTATTTATTTATTTGACACAGAGATATATATAGAGAGAGAGAACACAAGCAGACAGAATGGCAGGCAGAAGCGGGCTCCCCACTGAGCAGGGAGCCCGACGTGGGGCTCGATCCCAGGACCCTGAGACCATGACCTGAGCTGAAGACAGATGCCCAACCGACTGAGCCACCCAGGCACCCCTCCTCTGCCTTTCTAAAGGGTTTAGCCAATGGGAGGCTCTAGCAGAAGATTAGAGGGAAGCAAGTTACATAGGAACTGTTACCTCTGAGCTCCCTCCTTGCAAGGGCAATTTACCTTTGCTTTGTCCGTCGACAGAGGAAACTTCTCTCAGTACAACCTAACCCACATGATTCACTCTCCTTCTCAATCCTGCTAACTCTTCCCTTCTCTCATCAATATGGCCCCAGGAGTGGAAGCAGCTCTGCCGTTGCTAGATGTAGGTTCCTGCACTATTCTCTGTTGCAATGCTGTGACCCACCCACATCTTGGTAATTAACTGCTTCATAAATAAACCCTCTTCACATTATCCTAATTTGGTGGATCATCAATTTCCTGCTGGGATCTGACTGGTATAGGTATCATGCTCTATATAGTGTAGTGTAGTGTCCTTGATTTTTCCACCTGCATCATTTTACTGATTCCGTGAAGCAAATTTTTCATAGTTCAACATCTTTGAAATTGGGATGCATTTTACAACTAATATTGCATTACAGCTTAATTCTCAGTGTTTTTACTTCCTTAATGGTATATGAAATGGTGGTGCCCCTTAGAATTGATGAAATACAATAATATATCTTGGACTTCCATGCTTATCAGTACAAAAAGACTACAGAACATCTGATGGAAGAAAATTCATTGTGGGGGCTTCTGAGAGATAAGATAAACATAACCACATATTCGAGCTCAGATACCTGAGAGAATAATAGTGTCACTGACAGAATTAGGGTCATGAGCAGAGGGAGCTGGGTTGCATAGAAGACACTACTGAATTTTCAAAAGTCCATTGGGTACTTGGAGGTAAAAACCTTAAAGCTTAGATTAGAAAGCATCACTAGGAATCATAACAAACTTTTGAGAAGAAACCAGTGTCCTTGGTGCGGACCTTAGTCAGCTCAGGTTGCCATAACACAATACCACAGACTTAAGAAACAGACATATTTTGTCACAGTTCTGGAGGCTGGAAGTCCAAGATCAAGTGCCAAGCATGGTTTGGTTCAGGTGAGAGATGTCTTCCTGACTTACAGATGGTTGCCGTCTGTGCACTCACACGGCCTTTCCTTGGTACACAGACAGGGAGAGAGGGAGAGGGAGACAAGAAGAGAGAAGCATTCTTTTCTTACAGAGCCATCAGTCCTATTGTATTAGGATCCCACTCTCATGAGCTCATCTAAAACTAATCACTTCTCCAAATACCATCACATTGGGATCTAGGGCTTCAACATATGAATTTGGGGGCACACATTCCAGTCCATAGCATCCTGTTCCTGGCCCCCCCAAATTCATATCCTTCCCACATGCAAAATATATTCAATCCATCCCAACAGCCCAAATACTGGTAACTTGTTCAAGCATCAACTATAAAGTCTAAAGTCCCAAATCTCATCTAAATATCATCTAAATAAAATATGGGGGAGGTTCAAGATCCTGAGACAAACGTCCTCTCTTGCTATGAACCTGTGAAACCAGATAGGTTTTGTGTTTCAAAAATACAATGGTAGGACAGGCATTGGATAGACATTTCCTTACAAAAGGGAGTATTCAGAAAGAAGAAGAATGACAGGTCCCAATCAAGTCCAAAACCTATCTAGGCAAATGTTTTGAGAATAATACTTTTTGGCTTGATGTCTTGCCTTCTAGACCTGCTGGGATAGCAGCATTAACCCCATGGCTCTAGGTGGGGAGTTTTGTCTCCACGGCTCTGCTGGGCTGGGGTATTGTTAGAAGGTCCAACTCTACCAGTGCTACCAAGCTTGTCCCAGTTCTTTTGTGTGAAACTATTTGGAGATAGTCACGAAAAAAAAAAGTTTTCTAAATCATCAAATAGTCTGTAAACTAGACAACATCAGCCAATTTCTAATTTGTATACTATTTCCCATCTTTACACTAGTGAGAAATAAGAACACACGGAAGTCGGAAATTGAGAAAAGGAAATAGATGGAGCAGTAGTTAGCTGCGTACTAGGCAGAGTCAGGGATATCTGTTGAGCACTTTTCCTAGGACTTGAGAAGTGATTCTTATGTGTTGACATTTGATATCTTATCAAAATGATCATAACAAATTAGTAGAATTGTTGTCATTCAATCCTGGCTGACCACTTTTAGTCCCTCTTGGCCTAGCTAAAAAAACCTCTCATTCATTCAGTTCATTCGATCATCAATTCAACAAGAATATTTTCATCAGTTTTTTTGTGCCAAATAAAAGTCTGAACTTTTTTTTTTTTTAAGATTTTATTTATTTTTATTTATTTGGGAGAGAGAGAACAGGAGTGCAAGCAGGGGGAAGGGGAGGGGTGGAGGGGAGGGGAAAAGGAGGATTAATTTTGTTTGTTTGTTTGTTTTTAACCATTCTGCAAGGCACAGGACTGGCCCCCACAACAAAGAATTATTTGACCCAAAATAGTGCCAAGGCTGAGAAACCCTGGACTAGATCTCGCCATGCTCCAAAAGTTACTTGTTACAAGTAACTACATTATTAATACTAAAATAAATTATTTAATGGCTATCTCCTCTGCTATACTGAACCTCCATGAGGTCCCAGACTATGTTCTGTTCATTGCCATGTACTCAATATCTAGCATACTTTTTAGCGCTTAGTGGGCATTCACTGATTGGCTTAAAGGGAGATTAATAATTGACCAGGGACAGGGGTGAGCAAAAGTTAAACAAATTGTAAGGAGGTGCCAGATCGCATAGGGTCAGGGACAGATACAAAGAGTGGTTTAGAAGAAGTGGAGCCTTTTCCTCAATATATTATTAGCCATCTTCTCGGTCTTTGATATGGAAAGTTAACATTTTCTCAAAGTGTTGCAAAGTGCTATGCAAAAGCAATTTTAAGATGAGTTCACTAACTCCTGATTCTGAGCACATTATCAATGTAACCCCCTCCTAGAACTGCAAAAGCATTTCTTATCTGTATAGAATTTCTGGAGGTACCACTGCTGTTTCATGAAGGGGCTTAGACTTTTTCACGGAAAGAATAGGCCGTGACCAGACTTTCATTTTAGAACATTAACTCTTGCTGTCATGTTAAAATGGCTTAAAGAGGAAAGACTAGGGATGCCTGGGTGACTCAGTCGATTAAGATTAAGCGATTAAGCATCTGCCTTCAGCTCAGGTCATGATCCCAGGCTCCTGGGATAGATTCCTGCGGCAGGCTCCTTGCTCAGCGGGGAGCCTGCATCTCCCTTTGCTTGCTCCGCCTGCCTCTCCCCCTGCTTGTGTGCTTTCTCTCTGACAAAAAAAAAACGAAAACAAAAAACAAAAAAAAAAAAAAAAAAAAAGAGAGGAAAGGCTGAATGCACATAGAACAGTTAACGGACTGCTTTAATACAAGAGGAAATGGTAGAGGCTGAGATAAAACCAGAGGCAGTGGAGTTGGAAAGAAGTACATACAATTTTAGATTTAAAAGGGTTAGGAGTAGGTAAAAGAAGAAGTAAAAAATGATCCTAGATTTCTGCCCTGGAAAATGAGGTGGATGTGACAGGAGAGAAAATGGAAGAGGAATAGATTTGAAGGTGAAAATGATTTCTGTTTTTAATATGTTGAGATTAGGGTATATGAAAAACATTTGAGTAGAGATAGCTGGTATCCTGTTGGATATGTTACCCTGAAGTTCAGAGGCTGATCTGGGCTGGAAATGTAGCTTTGTAATTTGAGAGAACATTGTTAATTTGATCACTGCCAGTGTCTACAAACACCCAGGCAGTAAAAACAAGGAAGAGAGTAGACCACCAAAGAAGAGTCTGCCATGTACAAGGAAAACCAGGAGAGGAGAGAGTGTATTCACGGAATCCAAGGAAGGAGAGTTTTTTGTTGTTGTTGTTTTTTTAAGATTTATTTATTTAGAGACAGAATCAGAGAGCACAAATGTGGGGAGGAGCAGATGAAGAGGGAGAGAAAGTCTTAAGCAGACTCTGCACTGAGTCTCTGGCCTCAATCTCATGACCCCAGGATCATAACCTGAGCCAATATCAAAAGCTGGATGCTCAAGTGACTGTGCCACTCAGGTACCTTGAGAGATTTTTAGAAATAAGAAAGTAGTTAACTGTGGAAGGTAAGGGCTGATGAATGGGTTTTGAATCTGGTGGTCACTAAAGAAACTATCAAGAACATTTTCAGACAAATAGAGAAGTGGATTGAGTGGGTTGAGATGTGGGAAAAGGAGTGGGCTGAAAGGAGTGGGCTGAGATGTGAACAGGAAGAGAGGAAGTTCAAAAAGATGCTCAAACTTTAAGAGGTTTCACTCTAAAGGTGAGGAGGAAGACAGGGCTAAGGTTGGAAGGAACCTGACATGGAAAGGGGGATTTTTTTAAAGATGAGAGATACCCGAGTATCTAAATAAATGCTAATAAAAGAAGCCAGGAGAGATTCAGTGGAGCTGGAGCATTCACCAGCGGCAAATGTAAATGGGTCTCGTGAGACCAGGAGTGGCAGGGACCAGCGACTGTGGGGAGCAGCCTCACTGAGAGGCCATCCGCAGCGGCTGTTTCAAACATCCTCCACCTTCCCAAGCTCCCTCTTCGTCACCTTCCCTTTCACTCCCAACAGATGGTGTTCTCTTCTGTTTCACAGAAAAGAAAGGCATTCCTAAGCATGGCACCTGAGCCAAAAGCCAGAGAGGAAAAGAGCTGGCTACAAAATAATGCCGCAAGTTTGTGTAGAGGTGGTTGGTGGAGCAGATAAGGGCAGAGCCTCCAAGGCAGACAGACCTGGTTTAGCACCATCTGTCTGCCACTTACCAACTACTTGAGCTTGAACAAATTGCATAACCTTGTTTGTCATCTATGAAACTGTGTGTAATAATAGTGCCTACTTATCCCTGGTGTTTTGGTAAGTTTTAGATCAGATAGTAAATGATTTTGAAGTGTCTGGTACATAGTAAGCATGCAATCAGTGGCAGACAAGAAAAAAGATAAAAGTGATAAAGAAAAATGGGCAAAGACCAAAAGAGAAGCTGCGATGGCCGGTGCATTCAGGAAACTTTGTTTCAAAGAAATGCTTATGAAGAATATCCTTGGGAACTTTTTCTTAGGAGATGGAGAGGGTTTCAAAAAACAATGCTTAGAGTTGGCCAGGGTATGGGGAAATCAATAATAGTCATACATTTGCTTCTCCTTGGAGCAAAAATTAATATCATATATCTGAACTGATACAAAATATCTGATGAGAAAACTAATGTGATTCCGAAGCCTTTAACTGAGGCTCTTTGACTCCCAAATTCCACTTCTAGGAATTTACCCTAAGGAAAAAGTCATCTGCTAACGAGATAATTACACACATATGTATGAAAAATGCCTTTTATCATAATGTTGTTTATTATAGAGGAAAAAACCAAAGTCAATCTACTATCCTTTAATGGAGGATTGCTGAACCAGAGTATATTCCTTCTATAGGATACTGTAGAGCCCTTATAAGTGACGATGCCAATGCATCATCACTATGAGGAAATGTGTTTATGATACACTGAAATGTAAAAAACAAAAGCAGGTTACTAAAGAGTATGTGTGTATCATGAAATGATTTTCTCTAAAATTAAAAGTGCACTTGTGAGTGTAATCATAGATTTTGTAAAGTCTGCAAAGACCAAAACATTAATAGAGGATGGCTCTAGGTGACGGAATTACAAATTATCTTTATTGTATTCGTTTTTATGACTTTTCTGAATCTTCACTGATAATATATGAATTTTGTAATTGAAAAATAAGATATTTTTAAAAGTAAGGTATAATCTTATTTATCTGGTTATTTCATCTAAACAATGACCAAGAAATGGATTGACTTTGTCTTTAATGGAGGTAATGGATCTTCTTTTTGTTCTACCTATGGATTCAATTGATTGGAACAGTTTAGAATGCCAGGAACATATAATTTTTAGAATTTAACTATGTCTAAGGGGCGCCTGGGTGGCTCAGTTGTTAAGCGTCTGCCTTTGGCTCAGGTCATGATCCCAGGGTCCTCAGTAGGAAGCCTGCTTCTCCCTCTCCCATTTCCCCTGCTTGTGTTCTCTCTCTCGCCATCTGTCTCTCTGTCAAATAAATAAATAAAATCTTAAAAAAAAAGAATTTAACTGTGTCTAGGTTTTAATACCAACTTAAGTTAGTTTTATAATACTCTCTCTCTCTCTACACACACACACACACACACAGACTAAAGGTACCCCTGAGTCTCTATAGAATAACACACCCTACAGTGGAGATTTAATGTATAAATAACTGAGTCTGAAGAATGATGCTTCAGCTACTTCCTGGTTTTTACAATGTTTCTCTTTTTAAAATGCGTCTGCTGAGTTAGAGTCTACCTGCCCCCACCAACCTGGAGTTGACTAAATTTGATTTCAAAGGGCTATATGCAATCAATGAATTTCTTTATTTGCTTTTAACCAGGAAGTTCACCAGCAGTTTTCCACAAGCGAGCAGGACAGCTTAAGAACATCTTGAGTCAGCTTGGGCAGAACTAGGCCAGTTCTTTGTAGAGACCTATTCTGTGGACACCTATTTACTCTGGAGACTTGATTCTAGTTCGCTGTCTGACGCAGGGTAAGTTCCATCCTTTCTGGGGCTTCAGTTTCCTTATGTGTTAAATGGAAGTGGTGAGTTAGATGATCTCGGAGGTTTCTTACATCCCTAATATGCTCATTTGATAAACTACCTTGCACCAAAATACAGATGCGTTAATAGTCTCTCATGTCAAACTTGGGGTAACAGGGATTTTCAGAGAGCTTCAATTTCTCTAGTAATCCTGAGTGAAGGGTTCGGAGAAGCCAGGGACCTCTTTTAATTTAACAAATATCTATGGTCTTTAGTGTGACAAGGGCTTTGTTATGGTTTATATACTTGACTTGCATTGTCTCCTTTTCAAAATTAATGCTAATTAGTTGTTTCTTGAAGGTTAAACATTAAAGTTTTTGGACAGAGGTATTTCAATATTTGCACTAGCTATCAATGGTTAAATCCACGTGTGTGCGTGTGTGTGTGTGTGTGTGTGTGTGTGTATGATAGAAATGTAGCATATGCTACCTAAAGCAAATGCTTGGGAATTCAGATGCAAACAGACTTGGCTCAGTAATATGTCTGCTTATGTGGGTCTTTTTCCCTTTTGATGGAGTGTAAAAAGTGCTTTGCTTTACAAAAACCTATGATACGAAAATCCAAACATACAGAGCATGCAAACTAGCAAGTGATTATAGCCATGATATATTTATTTCCAACTTCTGCAAACATATAATCAAGCTGCTTGGTCATACCAAGTCTCCTCCATTCTTAGAACACTACACTCAGAGATGAGGGCTTTCTCTCACACATAGGATACATACCTTCCTTTCTGCCACATATTTAGGGAAGCATGTGTGACGCGGGGGGCGGGTATTTTGCTGTTATCATTTACTTATTTTCTGAGGTGATTCTGCCTGCGCAGAAGCCAGAAAAAAACTTAAAACAGTTTATGATCTATAAATTAGTTATAACAGATGTTCAACAAAACAAAACAAAACAGAAAACAAACCCCATCCTAGCACTCTCTTGGCAGGACAAAGCTCAGCCTTCTAACTCTCTGACTTCCCTAGGGTTAACACTATGGGCAGAGTCAGCCAGAAACAGAGAAGCAAGAGGACCACTATCAAGGAAATGCGCTGCACTCACTGGTGTTCCTCACCTGGAGACCCAACTTGTCACTAGTGCAAATCACTGAGCCCCAAGGCAGGTTCTTTATTCAATCCATTTGCAAACGGAACTAGGATTAGTAAGGGCAAGCCACAATTTTTCTATCTCAAATCCAGAAAAGTAAATGTATTAGCTTTGTCCTTCCTCTAGGGACTAAGTTCTCCTGATGTCTCAGAGATATGGAGAGAAATTAATCAATTAGCTGCCACAAAATCTAAAAGGATCCCCAGATATCCTTTCTGACTAATCAGACCCAATAACTGCCTCAAGCTCGATTGTACTTTTTTCAGAAAGTGTTAGTTGAAATATAATAATTATTCAACAGATAAATCTCATTCCAATCTAATTAAGTCAAATATAAGAAAGTCATATATGATTACACTACTTTAATCCATTATCATTTTAAGAAATGTTTAATTATTTCATTGGTATTATCAAGACGTTAAGTTGAATTTCAATTAAAGTAAAATATCATCTGGTAAGCAATTAAAATATATTTAATTAACCAAGTAAAAATATTTTGTGTAATATTAAAAACTCAAATATCTTTCTAAAGTAAAAAAATGGTTTCTGAAATATTCAATTACAAGGGAAAGAAACAACAGACAAGACATACACTGAGTGAAATAGTAAGAAACAATGATATATAACAGATACATAAATTTAAGATGCATGCCCATAAACCACAATATGCATTTTATTAACCCTCAGGCAAGGGAAAGGATATGCATAAAATTCATTAGAATGACTAAGGAAAAGGGGAATGGGGCCAGGGAGTGGAAATAAAGAAGAGAGGAGTAAAAACACAGCAGAGAACTAGGGTCAGTCAGGGCAAGCCACTATTTTTCTACTTCAAATCCAGAAAAACAAATGTGTTAGCTTTGTCCTTCATCTAGCAACTAAAATTCTCCTGATGTCCCAGAGATATGGAGAGAAATTAATCACTTAGCTGTTACCCCATAAAAAAAAAAAATCTAAAAGAATCACCAGAAATCCTTTCTGGGAAAGGATACGCATAAAATTCTTTAGAATGACTAAGGAAAGGGGAAGGGGTGCTGGGGGTGTAAATAAAGTGCACAGCACAGAGACCTGAACAAAATTAACTCAAGGAATGTGATTAACTCAATCCTCTACACTTGATGTTAAAACCCCTCCACTACCAACCCGAGAAAGATCTGGGGAGGTAGTATTTAATATTAGAAATCCTGAAATATGGAGGTGATAATAAAAACAGGACCAGCTGGTACTTGGTTTTACTCTCACTATATAATTCTTGGTAGACAATGCTCCTCCTTGCCAGGACCCTTCCACTGCCCCACCCTTAGGAGGCTACTGTTCTACCCCAAGTTTCTTACTAAGAAAGTACCCTAATTAGTGTTGGTAATTATGGTCTGCAAATACCATTATTTTAGTGTTTAGGGGATGAGGGAGCAGAAGGCAAGCTGAGGGCAAAGCACAAGCTAACATCCACCGTCGCCGCTCCCCCCAGGGGGATTATGTGTGACATTCCTCAGGCCCTCCTGGCTGCCCTAGAACAACGGAAAGGGAAAAACAAAGGGTTAAATGACCGAGATTACAGTCGTGCAGGACAGGAGTCTCCATCAGTTCTCGACTGGCCTAATGATTTACAAGGAAAAAAGCAATCTTCAGAAACCTATAGAAACCTATAGATTTCCTGGTGCCCTAACTTCAGCCTCCCCTCCACAGGATAGAAATCTTGTATAATCAGTCACTCCTCACAACCCTAGTGCAGCTCCTTCTGCCCACAGGTCCTGTCTCTGTGCTTTAATAAAACCACCTTTTTTGCACCAAAAATTCTTTTTTTAAAAATTCTATTTATTTATTTGACAGAGACAGCGTAAGCCCAGGGAGGCAGAGGGAGAAGCAGACTCCCTGCTGAGCAGGGAGCCCGATGCTGGGCTCCATCCCAGGACCCAGGGATCATGACCTGAGCAGAAGGCAGATGTTTAACTGAGCCACCCAGGTGCCCCTGTACCAAGAACTCTTTCTTGGCCATGGGCTCTAAACCCCAACACTCCAAACCACATTATAGGGATGCTGTTGGTGATTTTCTGTAGGATGTTTTTGATCTAAGAGCCTTTAGATTCTTACAGCATAGGATGTCACGCAACAAACACCATGAGCTATGTGGCCTGGAGGTGATTTGTCTGCCTTTTTGGGAGGTATGCCATTGCCACCCCATCACATCTCAGCCCATCTGGACCAACACCCCCCCACACACACATATCTCTCACTCTCACACTCACACGCACACACCCCCCGCACACTCTAGGTCATTTTCTTCCTGCCAGGGGAATAAAGTGTTAAGGAAAAAACTGGTCTTTAGTACTCAGTCCTCACTTCATCCTTATGCCCTGGTCTCTGCCTGACTGTGGACCGGCAGGTCTGGCCCCTGGCCTTGAAGGACCCCATGTCCCTCCCTCCTGACATGCTTGCTTCCTCACTTCTCTCTCTCCTCACCATCAGAGAACTCGCAGAAACACATCTTTTCATATCTTGTTGATTTTATTTTAATCATTGCAATCTGTGTACCCTGTTGGTGTGACATTTGGTCTCTTTGTGGTTGGCCATTTCCCCACAGGCTCCTCTGGAGACTTCGCAGACACTTAGAGGTCCCCGGGCCTCTCTATACACAGTGCATTACTTGGCTCGGCAGAATTCCCCTGGGTCTCTTAGTTCTGCTTCAGCTGAAGCTGTGGTCTCTTATTTTGATTCACTCTCTTCATCAGCTGCTGGTAACAGACAAATGTTGTTGGCCTTGTTTTTCTCTTGTGCTTTATTGAACAGGTGACAGAGGTTTCAGAGGATCTTTTGGCCGCACGTGCTTACAGTGGCATCCCTACCCTCCTGGCAGTCTTATGCACTTGGAAGGGAACAGGACAGGCATAGAGGGCATTGGTTTAGGGGAAGAGGATGGAGACTGGGTGGAAAGGGGGCTTCTGAAGAAGGGGTGCAGGCTGAGGAGGGATTTGTGTGAGGCAAGGGCAGGTAGAGGTCTTGGTGGGGAGTGGGGAGTTGATGAGGAAGAAGACGAGGAGTATAGGTTGGGTTATCTGACCTTGGCATTGTCCCTGCACTTGCTTTGAGAGGGTGTCATCCTCTCTTGCCTTTCTTCTCTTGGGATTGCTTGTTCCCCTCTTTTCATTAGTTGTTCCGTGCTTGTAGTTGGCTGTTTCCTGCTTGTGTTCTGCTGTTCAATATCCGTGCTAGGTTCTCATCCATGCTTAAGCCTAACAATGGTCTACTCCAGGGCTCCTACCCTCCCTGTATTTACTCCTCCCAAGTCAAACATGATCTATACCTTTACCCTTTGGTCATCAAGTCACTGCTCTGGCTAGTGGTAGCCCTGGAGTGGCTTCCATGATGAAAGGATTTGAGGCATGGGAGAGACCAAGATGTTCCAGTTGGATGGAAGTATTTCTTGAGCACCCCTTAAAGATTCATGCCAAAGTGACTTGCCACCTCTTCATATCTCCCCTGGTTCAATTCTGGTGGCACACGTGGCAGGGAGAAGATATTTCCTCCATGCCTTTCCCCATGGCCACCCCCATTCAGTGGCTCATTCTGTTGTCTCCCACCCTTCACCATTACCTAGTATTTTGGATGTCTTACCTAAAATCCCTCCAAGGCAAAGTGGCCATATTTAAGTCTCCATGGAGATGTTAGTCACCCCACTTTCCTTCTACAAATTCCTCTTATGCACCTTGAAGACCTTTCACTTATTGGCTACCACCAGGGAATTTTTCCATCCCATCTCCTTTTCCTACTGTCCACATAGCTCCCCTCAGTTTTCTTTTCTTTTCTTTTTTTAAAAGATTTATTTATCTTAGAGACAGAGCAGGAGCAGGAGGGTCAGAGGGAGAGAGAATCTCAAGCAGACTCTGCAGTGAGCACAGAGCCTGATACGGGGCTCGATCTCACCACCTGAGGTCATGACTTGAGCTGAAACCAAGAGTCAGATGCTTAACTGACTGAGCCACCCAGGTGCCCCTCTCCTCAGTTTTCTTTTTTTCTTTTTTTAAAGTTTTTGTTGTTTTTTTTTTAAGATTTTATTTATTTATTTGACAGAGAGAGAGAGATCACAAGTAGGCAGAGAGGCAGGCAGAGAGAGAGGGGGAAGCAGGCTCCCTGCTGAGCAGAGAGCCCGGTGCGGGGCTCAATCCCAGGACTCTGAGATCATGACCTGAGCCGAAGGCAGAGGCTTAACCCACTGAGCCACCCAGGCGCCCCTCTCCTCAGTTTTCTATTTCTAGACTGAAATCACTGTCTTTAGGCTGCCAAGGTTTCAGTGAATAAATTGCTCTACTGGGTATCCTCATCTTGTTTCAAATTTAAGGGACTGAGTTTATCTCAGTAGGTGTAATACTCAGAATCAGATTTTACCACTGTAGGCGAGGAGGGGCAAATGTGCACATGCTGGAAGTTGGGCTGGGTGTTTTCTTGCAGAAAACTGTAATTTAAGACTTAGGAGTAAACTCTGTCTTAGGCAGAGGCAAGTGTGCCCTATGTGAAAAGCACTTCTCAATATGAGTCCTCAGCCACCAGAGACTTTCTCACCTTATTTTACTGCTGGCACTGTTAACATCTACCTCCCCTCCTCCTCCTGTGGCCTCTGGGACAAATGGAGCTTATCTCACTCCTATGAGGAGGGACACCAGGGGAATTCATATTTATGAATAGGTATATAACAAGCTTCTAGCTTCTTGTGGACAAGTCCTGTCCATTTAGCTCATTACTCATTACTCTTTACAAGAGTCTCTCATGATTTTGGCCTTGGGGAAATGGGTAGTGGGATTAGCCATAGATCATATGTTCCTAATTCTAATAGCAGTTCCAGCCAGCTTGTGGTCTTCATCTGGGCAGATGTCCTTTTCTGTTAGTGGATCTTTTCTGGGATTCCAATGGATCAGTCACTTTCTGGAGGTTACTGGTTGCTTACTCACTGAAGATGCATTGATACATTATACTACTTAAAATATTCTTTAAAGGCACAAATAAACATACCATAAGCTCAGAGAAAACTGACAAAATTAGAAAAATATTTAACACATATCACAGATAAAGGGCTAATATCATTAAATATATGAACACTTTGAGGTGCTTGGGTGGCTCAGTCTGTTAAGCATCTGACTCTTAATTTTAACTCAGGTCATGATCTCATGGTTGTGCAATCAAGCCCGCCATCAGGCTCCGCACTGGGCATAGAGCCTACTTTCTTCCTCTTCCTCTGCCCCTCCCTGCTCATGCTCTCTCTCTCTCAATAAATAAATAAAATCATACGGGAAAACTTTAAAAATAATGGGACAAAGGACCCCAAATATGATAGAAAAATGGGGAAAAGACGCGGAATGAAAATTTACAAAATACAGACTGACTCTTAACAATCTAAAATAATGTTTAACTTAACTAGAGAAATTCAAATTTAAACAACCCTGAGGTATGGAGACTGACTCAGAACTTACACAAACATTTGAGTTACTAAAGACATTTAAAGTTACTGTAACTATATTCTGTATGTTCAAAATGTTAAGTACAGACATAAAAGACACAAAAGGGTCATGTAGAATTTTTAAGAGAAAAAAACCACAGTACTTGAGATGACAAATTCACTGGATGGGATTAATGTCTGATTGGACGTGAAAGCTAGAAAGGCTTGTGTGTTTGAAGACATAACAAGTGAAGCCATTGAGAATAAGAAAGAGAGTGAATTAATATATACAATGGATAATACACCCTGACCAACTAGGGTTTCCTCAAGGAATGAAGGCTTGATTAAGCATTCAAATATCATCAATGTAATATATATTAACAAATTTTTAAAGAGCATAATTGAATGTTCATTCATATAATCAATAAAGGCAGAAGATATATTTGACTAAATCCAACACTCATGATAAGAACACTCAGCAAACTAAGAACAGAAAGTAACTTTTCCAACCCAATAAAGGCATCTATGAAAAACCTGTAGCTAAAATTATAGTGAAAAGTGAAAGACTGAATTCTTTCCCTCTAATATTAGTGTAACAGGAAAAGGATTTCCACTCTCCCCACTTCTATTCAACATTGTACTGGCAAGTCTAGCCAGTGCAGAAAGACAAGAAGAAATAAGTGACATTTATTTTGGAAAAGAAATAAAACTACCTTTAGTCACAGACAACATGATCATCTATATAGAAAATCCAATGGAGGGACACCTGGGTAGCTCAGTTGGTTAAGCATCTGCCTTTGGCTCAGGTAGGTCATGATCCCAAGGTCCTGGGATCGAGCCCCACATAGGGCTCCCTGGTCAGCAGAGAGTCTGCTTCTCCCTCTCCCTCTGCCCACCCCCACTTGTGCTCTCTCTCTCTCTCTCTCTCTCAAATACATAAATTTAAAAAATCTTAAAAAAAAAAGAAAAAAAAATCCAATGGAATCACCAAAAAGCTACCAGAACAAGTGAGTTTAGCAAAGTTACAGCATAAAATGTGAATACACAAAAATCAGTTATATTTCTATATATCAATGAAGAATTGGAAACTGAATTTTAAAATACAGTACTATTTACCAGAGCATCAAAATTATGAAAATGCCTAATGATCAATCTGAATGACAAAGATGTGAAATCCTGTACACCAAACTACATTGCTGGGATTTACTAAAGAAGACCTAAACAAATGGAGAGAGACCTAAACAAATGCATGGATGGGATGATTCAATACTGTTAACATGTCACTTCTTCCCAAATTGATTATAGAGCCAATGTGATCACGTTCCAGTTCCAGCAGGCTTTACCATAGAAATTAACAAGTTGATTCTATAATTTATATAGAAATGTAAAGGACCCAGAATAGACAAGACAACTTTGAAAAAGAGCAATAAAGTGGAAAGACTGCCATTATCTGGTTTCAAATGGTATAAAGTTACATGTTTTAAGATAGTACTGGTGTAAATATAGAAAAATAGATTAATGGAACAGAAGACAGATTCCAGAAACAGATCCATATATATATAGCCCGATGATTTCTGACTACGGGACAAAAGAAATTCATCAGAGATACAAAGGACAGGAGGGGCAAGAAAGAAGAATCACAAAAGGACAAAAGGAAACTTTTGTAGGTGATAACTGTGTTCACTCTCTTGATAGTGGTGATCATTTTATAGGTTTATCCATAAGTCATAACTTACAAAATTATATGATTGCAATATATGTGGTTTATTGTATGTCAATTATTCCTCAATGAAAGTTTTTAAGACCACAGGATTTGGGGGTTTTTATTTTTTATTTTATTTTATTTTAGAATGAGAGCATGGATGCATGCACACGTGAATGGGGGGAGGGGCAGAGGGAGAAAAAGAAATCTCGAGGAAACTCCTTGCTGAGTAGAGAGCCCGATGCAGGGCTGGATCCCAGGACCCTGAGATCATGACCTGAGCTGAAATCAAGAGCCTGCTGCTTAACCGACTAAGCCACCCAGGTGCTCCAAGACCATAGGATTTAAATCTTTACTCAAATCTTCTTTTTGTCACTTAACTATCTGGATGACTCTGGGCAAGTGAATCTCTCTAATCCTCTGTATCTTCATTTCTAAGATGGGGGTGATAACATTTACCTCCTCACAAAGCTCATGGAATTATTAATTAAAATATGCAAATCAGGGATGCCTGGGCGGCTCAGTGGGTTAAGCCTCTGCTTTCGGCTCAGGTCATGATCTCAGGGTCCTGAGATCGAGCCCCCCTCATCAGGCTCTCTGCTCAGCAGGGAGCCTGCTTCTCCCTCCCTCTGCCTGCCTCTCTGCCTACTTGTGATCTCTCTTTCTCTCTCTGTCAAATAAATAAATAAAATCTTTAAAAAAAATACGCAAATCACATAATGCTCAATAAATGGCAAATATCTTTAGTGTCTATGTCATCTTGTTTAATGTTATATAAAATCACATTGTAGATGTGTATGTCTTTAACCCACCCTTATTATTGGCTTCAAATTCTTTAGTATTAAATAAAATACTATAATGCCCCATGCTTGCACATTTTTTGCACACATGCTCAATTATCCCCTGAAGATAAATGTCTGCAAATGAAATGTTTAATTCAAAGAGTATGCACATTTTAAAAGTTTTTTGTTATATGTTGCCAGATATACTTCTGGAAAGTTTTGTATTAGTTTGTATTCCCAGCAGCTCTCCATGAGTATATTGCCTTTTTTCCCCCTTTCTATATCCTAGCTGGCACTGAGTATTCCTTTTCTTCTTTACTTTAATCTTTCTTATCTGATAGGTGAAAAAAGAATGTATCTTTCTACAAATCTTTCACAAAGAGAAGACTTAGGATATGATTAGGAAAATGCAGATGCTATTGGGAAGCCATGAAGATCACTTACGAAAAGGATAAGGGCTTGTTAGCTTTAGGTCACAGTAGGCACTATTTATCATCTACCCAATCTGTTCATCATCTATTCTTCCTTACTGGTGGAAAGTTACTTTGATTCAGCCAGCCCCTTCCACAATGTGGCCATATGACTAAGGAGTAATCAAACAAAGGAAGGGTATGAGGACAAGTCAAAAGAAAACATAAATGTTTTTTTGTTTGTTTTTTAAGATTTTATTTATTTATTTATTTATTTTGCTTTTTATTTTTTTTATTTTTTATTTTTCAGTGTTACAAGATTCATTGTTTATGTACCACACCCAGTGCTCCATGCAATACGTGCCCTCCTCAATACCCACCACCAGGCTCGCCCATCCCCCCACCCCCTCCCCTCCCAAACCCTCAGTCCCTTGTTCTGAGTTCACAGTCTCTTATGGTTCTTCACCCCTCCGATTTCCTCCAAATTCATCCCTCCCCTCCCTCTCACAATGTCCTCCATGTTTATTTATTTATTTGAGAGAGAGAGAGCACATGCGACAGAGAGAGAGAGAGAGTGGCACATGCACAAAGCAGGGAAGAAGGGGCAGAGGGAAAGGAAGAAGCAGACTTCCCACTGAGCAGGGAGCTCAATGTTGGGCTCAATCCCAGGATCGTGGGATCATGACCTGAGCCCAAAGCAGATGCTTAACCGACTGAGCCACCCAGGCACCTCCACAAATGTGTGTGTTTTTTTAAATTATTCTACTATAATAATTATATAAAATTATAAAATTAAAAATTAACAATTTTTAAATTGTTCTACTCAGTTTAGTGAAGGTCCACACAAGCTCAATTTCCCCTCCACAGAAACATTCCAGAGGGAGAGGAGAATAAACATAATCCTGAGAAATTTCACAACATACCCTCAATTCAGATTGTGACTGATGGAGAGAATTCATAAGCCAACGTGGACAAAGATGGAGAGAGTTCGATTATTTAAAAGGCCCACCCGTGAACCCCTCCTCCTCTAACTACAGTCCAGAAAAACTGCTCGAATTTGCTAGGATTCTCAGTTCCCTGCTGAGAGGAGAGTTGAAGAGGAAAAGCAGAGGGACCATAAAAACTCAGAACTAACTATCACGAGGAATAAACAGAAATCTGGTCAAACAGAAAACCAGAGGAGGGACAGTGGGAGAAGAAGGAGAGTGAGGAGGGAGTGGGAGATGGAGCAAATGACCTCTGAAAACACTCAATATCTCCTCCCAATGCAAGGAGTCCTTAATCTAAGACTATGTTCTACTTTCTGCTTAGGATGGTGTGAATATTCCTTGAAAGAAAAAGGGAAAAGGGAAAAATAAATCTGGCTGGGTCTGACACAAGCTAAGACCTAATACTCCACAATGAACAGGGTAGGCTACCTGACATGGTAAGTTCTCACTCACTGGAAAAGTACAGGAAAGGCTACAGGACATTCAACAGAAGCTTAGAAGATGAGACAAAGCCTGGCAACCATTTCTACTTAGAGCCCCAGCTGATACCTGCCTTTTGCTGCACTCACTCCCATAGTCTAGAGGAAACTCAGCTCTCAAACAATTCCCCCTAAAATGGAATGGGAGTCAAGAAAAATTCATTCGAAATACATTGATAGACATAAATGGACTGGTTAAAGCTGTTCATTTCTAGTATAATTAAGATGAAAATAAAGCGTTAAGGCATCTATGTAAAGATTCTATGGAGGAATGAAAAAATAGCAAGCAAAACAGATAAAGATTTTGCTCAAAAGGAAATAATCTACTCAGAAAACGTTTACCACTATATTGATTAAATAGGATGTCACAATAAATTAAGAGCTCCAAATGAGATAAAAACATCAGAATGAAACTTAAAATGAAAAGGAATGGTACGAAGCCAGGGAAACAATTGAGGACTAAAACATCATTATTGAACTAATATACATTGTAAAAATAGCCAGTAGCTGAGCAGTCACAGTTGAAAACCAAACATAGCTGTTATCTTTGAAGCAGAATTCCCAACAAACAGAAATAGAAATGTAATAAAAAACATTTAAAAATCAGAATTTGTAGATGAAAATGTCATACCATACTTAAAAAAATGGATACAAAAGGATCGACATTTAGTTATTCTATGTTATTTAATTCCAAGGACTAAAAGGTAATTGTTTAGTTACCCAGGCAGAAAAAGTAAGGGAGTGGGAGATCAGACAGACCTCAAAGTTCCCCATAGCAATATTCATCTGACAAGAGAGCAAGGTCTACAAAATGTTGGATCAAAAAAGTATAACCTCAAAGTATTTAATTAACAGTGGCAAAGAGTGCTAGATTTTCATGTATACCTATTCTCCCCTTCTTACATAGTAATAGAAGTTTTATTTGAGCATATAAGCATAAAGCTAAACTGTACCTTACTGATCATCCCTCGTAGAGAGTGCCACTCTAAACTAAGATTAAGTACTGGCTAGATTAAGTACTGGCCAATGGATGCAAGCAAAAGTGTTATGTTTCATTCTAGATTACACACTTCAAGGCATGGAACATGCCCTCTCTTTATACTTTTTCCCCTTCTTATTGGCTCAAATGTGGTCATGACATTGGCGTTCACTGTGGGTTGAACCGTGCTTCTCCTAAAATATGTTCTTGGGGCACCGAGGTGGCTCAGTCGGTGAAGGATACGACTTGATTTTGGCTCAGGTCACAATCTCAGGGTCATGAGACTGAACCCATGTCAGTCTGCTTGAAATTCTCTCTCTCCCTCTCCTTCTGCACCTCCCCCCTAATAAATACATAAATCCTAAAAAATATATATATATATATGTTCTTAGAAGAAAACCTAGTGGTTAACCTTCACGATTTTGGATTTGGCAATGGAGTCTTAAAAATGACACACACACACACACACACACAAAATGACACAAAAATCATGAGCAATATATGAAAAAATAAATTGTATGTCATCAATACGAAAAACTTGCTCATCAAAGGACATTATCAAAAAAATGAAAATATAGCCTATGGAATAAGAAAATATTTGTAAATCATAGATCTGATAAAGCTCCTAGTACCCATAATATACAAAGAACTTACAGCACAACAACAGAAAGACCAAAAAAAAAAAAAAAAACCCCACCAAATTTTTTAAATGGGCAAAGGATCTAGACAGACATTTATCTATAGAAGACATACACACTGCCAAGAGATAAGTGACAAGGTGCTCAGCATCACCAGTCATCAGGGAAGCAGAAATCATAACAACAATGAGGTACCACTTCACATCCATTAGCATAGTTGTAATTTAAAAACAAACAAAACCAAAACATCACAAGTGTTGACAAGGATGTGGAGAAACTGGAACCTTAGTTCATTGCTGATGGTGAGGTAAAACGGTTCAGCAGCTTATGGAAAACAGTTTTACAATTCCTCAAAAAGTTAAACGTAGAATATACCATATGACCCTGAAACCCACTCAAATGAATTGAAAACAGGAACTCAAGTGTATGTACACACATGGCCACAGCAGCACTATTCATGATAGCTAAGAGGAACAAACAGCTTAAATGTCCATCGACAAATGAATAGAGAAACAAAAAGAAGCATAGTGTACAATGGATATTATTCAGCCAGAAAAATGATATATTGATATGCGCTATAATGTGAACCTTAAAAATACCATGCTAAGTGAAAGAAGCCAAATGCAAAAAATCACATGCTCTATGACTCCATCTACGTGAAATATCCAGAACAGATACATCCATAGCCACAGAAAGCACAAAGTGGTTGCCAGGGGTTGGGTAAGCCGGATTTGGGAGAAACCATTTAATAGGTAAGGGGTTTTACTTTGGAGTAATGGAAATGTTTTTGAACGAGATAGAGGTGGTGGTTACACATCATTAATGTACCAAATGCTGCTAAATTATACACTTTATTTTTTTTTAAAGATTTTTATTTATTTATTTAACAGAGAGGAGAGAGATTACAAGTAGGCAGAGAGGCAGGCAGAGAGGGAGGGGGAAGCAGGCTCCCTGCTGAGCAGAGAGCCCGATGCGGGGCTTGATCCCAAGACCCTGAGATCAAGACCCGAGCCGAAGGCAGAGGCTTTAACCCACTGAGCCGCCCAGGCGCCCCTAAATTATACACTTTAAAATGGTTAATTTTATATTGTGTGAAACTTGCCTCAGGAAAATTTTTTCTTTAATTGAACAAAAGAACTATTTAAGTTCGAACCCTTGAGAATGTGACTTTCTTAAGAAACAGGGCCTTTACAGATGCAATAAAGTTAAAATGAGGTCACACTGGGTTAGGTGATCCTATTCCAATGACTGGTCTCCTTATAAAGAGAGAAATTTGGATAGAGACACGAGAAGAAGGCCATGTTACAACTGAGGCAGAGATTGGAGTGCATACAGCTGCAAGCCAAGGAACGACAAGGAAGCTAGAAAAAGGCGAGAAGGATTCTTCCCTAGAGCCTTCAGTAGGAACACAGCATTGCAGACACTTTGATTTCAGGCTTCTAGCTTCTGGGACTGTGCGAAGGTAAATTTTCGTTGTCTAAGCCACCTAGTTTGTGGTAATTTATTATGGCATCCCTGGGAGATGAATGTCGCCTAGAGCAGCAGCCATCATAGACCACAGGATATAAGCCTCATGTTGAGAACGGCAAAATAATAAACTGTACGAGGCCTGGGCATAAGCATTTACTATACAAATAAAGTCTATCAGTGCTGAAAGAAGATGCCTTAAGACATCATCAGAAACAAACCACTGCAACAAATATGTCTGGTGTACAGAAAAGATGCATGTCGGAAAACTTGGTGAACTGGAAAAAGGGACTGCAATTTAAACTTTTTTTTTTTTAAGATTTTATTTTTAAGTAATCTCTACACTCAGTAGAGGGCTCGAACCCATAACCCCAAGATCAAGAGTCACACGCCCCACCAACTGAGCCAGTCAGGCACCCCTAAAGTTTCTTAATACAACTAAAATAAATAATGCCACTGTGAAACGTTAAGTGAAAAACATTAAATCACAGACATCAAAATGTACAGATGGCAAGTTTACAATGAGTGCCTATCAAGCATAGCGGAAACTGTTTCTTAAACAAAAATAAGCTGTTGCAAATTTCAGTTTCACCAGTAACACTGCTGCTCAGCATGTTAAATGCATGACTGAGAACTTACAGGAAAGGCATGGGAAATGTTAAATTATTTGTTATGTCTTCTATTTCCAGATATAAGTGTGGACATAAGGTTAAACTTTTAAAAATTCTCTAATTTCAAACTTCATGAAAATGAATTTATATTGTTCAGTGTCATGTATCTAATTTATATTGATAGTATGAATCAACAGATACATATATAAGTTTTCAAAGTACATTATAACACTCTCCTGGAAATCAGAAAGACGAAGGCAAGAATTCCACAAATATCTCAGGAATAGTAACCCAAAATAAAAAAAAAATTAGAACGTTTAAAAAAGCAAAGATTTTATTCCCAGGTGGAAAAACTTATATTTGTAAAAGGATGAGCTCAATGTCATTAAGTGGCCATGTGTCTGACTTCCCCTGAGAAAGTTCACCTAGGCCTCCAGACTACCCTCGATGGGCTCCAAGGCTGGCTTCTTTCCCAGCTCTTCCTTCATGTAATCTCAATGCAATGACTTCTGTTAGAGCAGCTGTTCTTATAGCATGTGTTCATAAACTTAGATAACATTTCCATGTTTGTTTCCACTAAACTTTAACTGAAATTCCGCCTTTCTTTCCATTAGGAATGGAGGCCAGCAATATTAGGAGTGGCTGTGACTTTGTCATCAAGAGTAATAAATATGTAAGATCACATTACAGTTATTAAGGATGGTTTTAAATGTTGTTCAGATTTAGACCAACTGCTAGATCTTGTTGTGTAATTCAATGAAAAAAAACAGAATATTCTATCAAGCATTTGTTTTCTTTTAGATAGTTCATGGTTGGTGATCCCATAAATTCCTCAGTAGCTATTGCACATGCCATGAAAATGAAAAAACAAAACAAAACAAAACAAACAAAAACAAAAAACATCTGTTTGTATCCAAATATCATTTTTCCATCTATTTCATAAAATTTCCCACTACCTTGGATATAGCAGATTAGTATCAATAATACGGTCATCATTATGTAAGAGACAGTGCAGAATAAAATAACTTTTCCTGTGAAAAATGACACTGCTTGAACAAATTTCCTTCACAGCTATTCAATCTGTAAAACTGGGATGTCTTGCAGGCTTGCTGTGATAATTAAATGGGATAACAGACACCCAGGATGGTATCTGGTATATAGTACAAGCATGGCTTATTATTAAGAGTATTGTTATATCATGCATGTGTTGCAAATTAAATTAACAGCGATTCATGACTTCTCCTTAGATTTATAGAACCATGTTTCTTTAAATTCACCATTCCAAACTGAATCTCTAACACATGAAAGGCTATGTGTCTAATATTTCAATTGAATTCATAATTAAACTGCCAACATTTTGGAAGCAAAAGTACCAAAAGATTTTATAAGGACAATATTAGGAGAGAAAGACATTTTACCTTGTAATAATTAAAATTCTGGGCCTCCAAAATTTGGATTTTGAATTACCCTCTAGTTGAAGAAATGCCTATGGTCTTGTTTTGGAAAGAAAAATTGTTTTGAGACCTTAAAGTACATTTTCAGAATTCCCATGGTTAGATACGGTTTGGGTGGGGGGGGTGTAAGAAATTATAAATGAACCTAGAAAACTAAGATTTTGGTCATGCCAATTGTGAAAAATAAATTCTGGCTTCCAAAAGCAATATTGGGAAAGAATTTATTTAATCTTTCATAAGACCCAGCTCCCCATGGGCAAGGATCCAATTTATTAATCTTTGTATTTTCAATATCTAGAATGATATATGGCACAGAGTAGTTACTTAATAAATGTGCACTGAATAAAACAGTGTTGACTGCTAGAAAAGAGGGAAAATTGTGAACTCCCTCAATAAAATAATCTGTAAAGTACACAGATACAGGAAGATGGGTAGAGAAAAATTTAGACACCCAGAAAGCTCACCAAAGGAAATTGTATTTCAGTTCAGATACATCATGCTTTGTTGCAATCTCTCTCCACAACAGCCTGAGAATGAAGAGGCAGAAAACTTAACAGAAAGCTCTGCTAGGTAGGAAGTGAACTGAGGCAGAGGAGTAAGAGAAAGAAAGCTCGGAATTTTGAGGTCCTTCTTCACAGGAGGCACTACACTGTGGATGTCTTAAGGACTCTTTCAACAATTCCCCTTCCTCAAGCTGTCACAAGAAAGGAAAGGAATGGAGGGAGGAAATCTGGAAATGGCAAAATGGCACAATGTGTATACCTTTTATTCCTCTCTGCACTAGAACCAAGAAGAAATGGTGAGGGGGCCCAAGTGGGCAACAGAAGCTCTGTGGTCCCTCCTTCCCATTTTCTGCCATCTCATAGTGCTTGATTCCCCCACAATTCCTAGGGCCAAAAAGTAAAAGTTCCCATTCTAGTAAATGGGAGCAAATATTTACCTTTAAATCTACCACCCCCACTATTCTGACAGTCACAGGACTGTCTGAATCATTTTTAAAAACTTTTCATAGGCTTAAGTTTTAGAGTAGTTTTAGGCTTACAGCAGTATTGATAAGGTACAGAAATTTCCCATATACTATCCATCCCCACGCATCATAGCCTCCCCCACTATCAACATCTCACACCAGAGTGGTGCATTTGTTACAACTGATCAACCTACATTCACACATCATGACCACCTAAAGTCTATAGTTTACATTAGGGTTCACTCTTGGTGTTGCACATTCTATGGGTTTGGACATAGATAAAAGGCTGCGTATCCACCATTATAGTAGCATACAGAGTTGTTTCAGCAATTATGAATAAAGCTGCTATAAACATCCCTGTGCAGGGTTTTCTGTGGATGTAAGCTCTCAACTCCTTTGGGTAGGTATCAAGGGGCATGACTGCTGGATTCTACGGCAAGAGAACGTTTTGTTTTGTGAACAACCAATAAAATGTCTTTTAAATTAATTGGACCATTTTGCATTTCCACCAGCAATGGATGAGAGTTTCTACTGCTCCACATTCTGGCCAGTGTTTAGTGTTGTCAGTGTTCTGGATTTTGGCCATTCTAATAGGCGTGTAGGGGTAGTTCATTGTTTTAACTTGTATTTCCCTGATGACGTAGGATGTAGAACACCTTTTCATATGTTTATATGCCATCTGCATATTTTCTTTGGTGAGGTATCGGTTAGGGTCTTTTGCCCACTTTTTTTTTTCCCCCCAAATACTTTTATTTTTTCAGTGTTACAAGATTCATTGTTTGTGTACCAACCCAGTGCTCCATGCAATATGTGCCCTCCTCAATACCCACCACCAGGCTCACCCAACCCCCACCCCGCCCCTCCCAAACCCTCAGTCTGTGGCTCAGAGTCCACAGTCTCTCATGGTTCATCACCCCTCTGATTTCCTCCAATTCACCCCTCCCTTCCCTCTCACAATGTCCTCCATGTTTTCCCTTATGCTCCACCCGTAAGTGAGACCATATGATAATTGACTCTCTCTGCTTGACTTATTTCACTCAGCATAATTTCTTCCAGTCCAGTCCATGTTAAAACAAAAGTTGGGTATTCATCCTTTCTGATGGAGGCATACTATTCCATTATATATATGGACCATATCTTCTTCTTTTTTTTTTTTTGGACCATATCTTCTTGATCCATTCATCTGTTGAAGGGCATCTTGGCTCTTTCCACAGTTTGGTGATTGTG
>CM052901.1:8537504-8635058 GCA_028534135.1 Potos flavus | reverse complement strand
TTTCTTCCAGTCCAGTCCATGTTAAAACAAAAGTTGGGTATTCATCCTTTCTGATGGAGGCATACTATTCCATTATATATATGGACCATATCTTCTTCTTTTTTTTTTTTTGGACCATATCTTCTTGATCCATTCATCTGTTGAAGGGCATCTTGGCTCTTTCCACAGTTTGGTGATTGTGGCCATTGCTGCTATGAACATTGGGGTACATGTGGCCCTTCTTTGTACTGCATCTGCATCTTTAGGGTAAATACCCAGTAGTGCAATTGCAAGGTCATAGGGTAGCTCTATTTTTAATTTCTTGAGGAATTTCCACACTGTTTTCCAAAGTGGCTGCACCAACTTGCATTCCCACCAACAGTGGAAGAGGGTTCTCTCAACAAATGGTGCTGGATCAACTGGACAGCCATATGCAAAAAGAAAAAAAATCTGTACACAGACCTCATACCCTTCATGAAAATTAACACAAAATGGATCACAGACCTAAATGTAAAACTCAAAAACTACAAAACTCCTGATAAATTACATAAGAGAAAGTATAGATGACTTTGGGTTTGGCAATGACTTTTTAGACCCAATGGCAAAGCCTCAATCCATGAAAGATAGAATTGATAAACTGGACTTTATTAAAATTAAAATATTCTTTTCTGTGAAAGATACTGTCAAGAAAATGAAAAGACAAACCACAGACTGGGAGAAAATATTTGCATATCTGATAAAGGACTATTATCTAAAATGTACGAAACACTCTTAAAACTCAACAACGAGGAAATAACCTTTCCATTTTTATGAAGGGTATGAGGTCTGTGTACAGATTTTTTTTCTTTTTGTAGATGGATATCCAGTTGGTCCAGCACCATTTGTTGAGAGGACTATCTTTCCTCCATCATATTTGTTTTGCTCCTTTGTCAACTATTTAAGTTGGTCTACTTTGGGCTCTCTATGCTGTTCCACTGATCTACTTGTCTATTCTTTTGCTAACACCATACTGTCTTATTATAAAGCTACAGTAATCAAGTCTTGAAGTTGGGTAGTATTCGTCTTCTAACTGGGTTTTTGCTTTTCCATGTAAACCTTACAGTAAGTTTCCCAACATCTGCGAAATAACTTGCTGGGATTTTGATTGAGATTGCACTAAATCTATAGATCAAATTGGAAAGAACTGACATCTTGACAATACTGAGTCTTCCTATCCATGGACATGGAATATCTTTCCATTTATTTAGTTTTTTATTTTCTTTCATCGAAATGTTATAGTTTCTCTCATACAGATTTTATATATATTACATATATATATAAAAAAAATATATATATACACACATATATATATAGCTAGATTTATACCTATGTATTTCATTTTTTGTATGTGTACTAATATACGTCGTATTATGTTTTAACTTCAAATTCTACTTGTTCACTGCCGGTATATAGGAAAGTGACTGACTTTTGTATATTAACCTTGTATACTGCAACCTCTCAATCCCTTTCTGCCTCAACTAACAACCCTCTATACTCCATCTGTTGCCAATAAAATCTTTTGATTCCCTTGCCCACAATTTTCTACCGAACTCTTCGTTTTTCATGAAAGGGTAGAAACTGCTTGCTTTGGAAATATCTCCTTGTTCTACTCCAGGTACTTTCTGTAGGACCCAGAATTTTAACCATGACATTCTTCACCAACTCCCACTCAGGTAGCAGGGTGAGAAGGCCCTCACCTTGGCAAAGCTGGTCTGTTTCTCAGCTCATCTCCTGTTGTTTGATGACATGTGATTTTTTCATCACTTCTCCCTAGAAAAAATGGCTAGTATCCTTTTTTATAGCATTTTCCATCCCCAGCCATCTCTGGAAAACCAAGGGGAGATTCTCCTTCCTGATACATTCAGCTAGGAAATGACTGTCTAACAACAATCTCAAAATAGTGAACCACAGAGTATACTCTGAGTCCCTAAGCTGTGATAAAGGGCAGTAATAAAGTGATAAAGGCTGTGATAAAGAGCAGTAATAAAGAGCTGTGACTGGTATCATCTATACAACTCAATCTTTGTGGCTTAATTGTTTGGATTCTGCTTAAGCTGCTGGATTCTTGGTTAAAGTGACAGCTACATTTCTGTTTCCTTCTCATGTTTCACCCCACATATCCTGCCATTCCCCCAGAAATCAGAAGGTGTTCCCTCAGAAGTTACTGCTATCCTGAAACAGACCCATATATACAGAGAACAAACTGATGGTTGACAAAGAGGATGGGGTGGGGAATGGGTGAGGGGATTAAAAAGCACAAAATTCCCACTTATAAAATAAATAAGTCACAGAGATAAAAAGTACCGCATAGGGTATACAGTCAATGGTATTGTAATAGCCTTGCATGGTGACAGATGGTAGCTAGACTTGTGAGCACAGCATAACATACAGACTTGTCTAATAACTAAGTGTACACCTGAAATTAAAGTAACATTCTGTGTTAACTAATGTAACATTTTATGTCAACTATAACTCAATTAAAAAAATAAACTTTTGGCGCCTGAGTGGCTCAGTGGGTTAAAGTCTCTGCCTTCGGTTCAGGTCATGATCTCAGGGTCCTGGGATCGAGCCCTGCATTGGGCTCTCTGCTCAGCAGGGAGCTTGCTTCCACCTATCTCTCTCTGCCTGCCTCTCTGCCTACTTGTGATCTCTCTCTCTCTCTCTGTCAAATAAATAAATAAAAATCTTAAAAAAAAATAAAAAGAAAAAAGAAAAAAGTAAACTTTTTTAACTGTAAATTTAAAAAAAAAAAAACCTTAAGTACCATTTTCCTCCCCATTATTCTAAATCTTCATGAATAAATCACTGTAGCTCCATGGGCAAAAAAAAAAAAAAAATGTTACTACTCTCCTGCTTATTCCTGTTGATAATTTTTATATGTCAACTTACGTGGGTCACAGGATGCCTAAGTGGTTTAACATTATTTCTGGGTTTGTCTATAAGGGTGCTTTTTTTTTGGATGAGATTAACATTTAAATTGGTAGACTAAGTAGATTGCCCTCTCTAATGTGGGTGGGCCTCATCCAGTCAGTTGAAGGCTTGAATAGAATAAAAAGGCTCACCCTCCACTGAGTAAAAGAATTCCTCCTGTCCCTCTGAACTGGGACATCTACTTTTTCCTGCTTTCGGTGTAGAACTGAAACATTGGCTCCTCCTAGTTTTCAAGTGTGCCAGCCTTCTGACTGGTACTACACTATTGGCTCTCCTAGTTCTTAGGTATTTGGACCTGGACTGGATCTACATTATTGGCTCTCTTGGGTCTCCATCTTGCTGACCCACTCTGCAGATCTCAGAACTTGTTAGCCTCCATAATTCATGTGAGTCACGACAAATCGTTCTCTCTACCCTTGGTTAGTTTCTCTGGAAAACTGTAACACACCTGTCTTCTCCATACTTTGATGTGAGAGTAGGTGTGCTGGTCTACAAATACCCTGGCCCTTCCCTCTGGTACCCTCAGATTATTAAGATCTCTACTTCCCGCCATCCCTGCAGGCCTTTAATGCCAGGAACCTGACATGGATTGTCTGAGTATAAATAGTAGCATTTCAGTGTAAATAAATCGTGCATACCCTTACTTATTTCAATAAAACTAGGTTTTTCAGTTCCTTTGTCACCACCATTTTTCTGCACAAGACCTGAAACAGTAGGAGTCACATTATTATAAGAAAAATCAGAATTTAATGTCAAAACATCAAATAAGGTAAGTCACAAATCTTTATGTAGTTGGACATGATTGTACCAAGACACATAAGGTTAAATTATGTCAAAAATATAAGAAGAGAGATGCCTGGGTGGCTCAGTCAGTTAAGCAACTGCCTTTGGCTCAGGTCAAGTCCCACATAGGGCTCCTTGCCCAAGTCCCACATAGGGCTCCTTGCCCAGCAGGGAGCCTGCTTCTCCCTCTGCCTGCTGCTCCCCCTGCTTGTGCTCGCTGTCTCTCTGACAAATAAATAAAATATTTTTAAAAATATAAGAAGAAATTGACAAAAACATAATTCATGTAATATTTTAACACATCTATTTCAGGCATTTCAGACCAATTAGGCAAAAAATTAAAATTATGGAAAATATAAGTAATAACATTAATAAGGTTAATTTAATAGCTGCATAGCATACTACATGACAAATAAATAGAAAATACAGCCTCTTGCCCAAATCTTTATGGATCCTTTACAAAAATAGATCAATACTGAGCTAGGAAAATACCTCACTTCTAATTTCAGAAATTGTATAGCCATATTATCTGACCACAGTGTAATAGAAATAGAAATTAACAGATTCACCAATAAACAACAAAATAAAACTGCTTGGATTTTAAAAATACTGTTTTGAAAATATAATATGTCAAAAGATTAATGAAATCCATAATTATGTAATATTTAAAAAATAATATATAAAATACTCTATATTAAAATTGATGGGATTTAATACTTTTCTTATTAGCTAAGAGAAACTAAGTGAAAACAAGCATTTAACTGAGGTTAGAAAAAGAGAGACTATACCTAAGATGAGAATGAGTAAATAATAAGATAAAAAGCCAAAATTAGTGGATATGAAAATAGAAAACTGATGAATAAATAAATGCAAAAGTTATTTATTGGAAACCACAACAGTGGAACAGAAAAATTTCTAGCTAGTCTAAACATAAAAGGGGAAAAAGTACTGATAGCTGCTCTTAAATCTTAACTTTATGAGTCATTTATGTTGCTTTGCTTCAGTTTTAATGAGATGTTTTCTAAAAGCACATAAACACACATACATATGGTATCTTATAAAAAAGGTTGCATTCTTGAAAAAACGCATGTAAACTAAAAACATGTGTGTCAAAACAATTTTCCCTTATGAAATAACTGTAAAGGGTGTCATCACATCCTTTCCAGAAAGCTAGCTGCTGCAGGCTAGTATGAATTTCATACTCTGGTGTTCACATAGGGAACTGCTGAGGCTTATCCTGCTCTGTCTCACTGGTGAGAAGGAGTAACTGCGGAGAAGAAACCAATTGCCCCTGCTTGTCACCCTTCACCGAATTGAAGAAAAGGCAATGAAAAACCACCTACATTACAACCTCAAATCAAGTGGCCAATGGAGGTTTAAAATCAGGGATGTTTAAGTATACCATTTTAGGTTGTCTGCTTTGTTACAATATACACATCCTATGACTTCCCCAGACATCCTGGAAAACCTGCTAAACACACAAAAGCTTTACGTAGAAATTACACAGCTAAATTCCACATCTGGGATGTTCCAGTGTACATCACAGACAGTACAAGGAGTGTGGGGACATGATCTTGAAGTAGAACCAAGTCAACAAGAAAGGATACAAAGTCAGAGGGAACCATGGAAGGCATATAAATCTTGAAGAACCATGGGTCTTTTTACTGGGTATAGACTGTGGTTCAAGTCTGTTCTGAGATGATGGGAAGGAGCAGGGGGAGCCAATTAATCCTTGGGATGGTTATCTATGTATGTATGCATCTATCTATCTATCTATCTATCTATCTATCTATCTATCATCTATCTATCTATCCATCTATCTATCTATCATCCATTTATTTCCATCCTAATTCCAAATTGTATATCACAGATAGGAGTATACCCAAAGTGCTTCAGGAAGATTAATCTTAGCACTCCACGTACTCACAGAACTTATACTGGGTAGACAATATCCCAGATATATATCTCGAAAATTATTGGTATTAGATGAAGAGAGTGCCTTAGTTCTATCACAAATTAAGTCAGGTGTTTCCAAACTGTTCTTATGTATAAATTCAAATTCAAGCCTGCAACTTCCCTGAACTAGAAATGAGAGTATGTATTTCCCCTCTGTGCCATGTCGCTCATCATACTAAGGATATTTTACAACTATTTTGAACAATGTCAAGATTGACCATACATCTGGTTTTTCCCACCAGTTTCTCCATCAGTTTTCTGTTAGGACACTTTCATGACATTCAAATGCCTGAGATTATTTATTCATCTATCCATCCATCCATCCATCCATCCTTTATTTTAGAATTTTATCTCAAGATCCCAATCACAAATACCTTAATATTTTAGAATTTTATTTCAAGATCCCAATCACAACTACCTTAATGTCTTCCAGTGGAATACTGACCTACCTTCTTGTGCAGCACTTTCAGGTTATATTAATTTTTCCCATTAAATTTATCCACTCAAAAATTGACAATGCAAGTCCTCTATAAGCTCTATCTTGCCTAAAATTGTCACCACTGTCTTACAGCCTAGAGTATGTGCATCACTACTATGATATTGCTAGTGGCTTCAATTCTAAGTCATATTTAATTGCTTGACATAACTTTCATTATCTAAGAGCTATGGACTTAAAAATTATATTCTAAATCATTTTCAGTTTCTTAAAAAGAAAATTAGGTAGTTCTATACTTTTTAAACTTATACATGGTTCACTCTGATAATAAAACATCACAAGGAGACAGTTGTAAGAGATGAAAAAGAATAAATACTTGTTCTCTGGTCAGAGCTAGTTCGAAATTCATATTAGCAATGGCATACAAAATATATTTCAGTGGATTATTTAATAGCTTAAAATATTCAGCATTCAGTATTTCCATGACACATAGGTGGCGGTGATTTATCAAAATCTTTTGGATGATCAATTTGTAACAACTGAATAGGCTGTCTTTGTTTGCCTATTGCAGTAGTACTAAATTACTTTCCATATGGAACTGAGAGGCCATGTGAAATAAAGTTCAAATAACCGTTTCCTTCCACACAAGTGTGAATTACCTATATTTACCAGCTCAAGGGTAATGGGCAAGGAAAGTGGTTCACCATTTGGATAGGATTATCAAAGTAATCCAATCATCCTACCCAGCACTCTTAGATGTTTCAAAATCTTTGATATGGGGTACTACCAAAAAGGAGAACAAATAAATATTTGAACTGGGTGAAAAAATGAGGGGCAATCATAGCTAATGCATTATGTCAAGTTTTCATGACTACATTTGTGCCATTTACATCCCAAACGGATTATGAAGAGTAGCATGTCCCCACTTCTTGGTGTTTAGTATTTATTGAAAACTCAGAAAGTGAATGGATAAGAATAGAAGACACAAACTGCCGGAGATGATTACAAAATGTTAAATAAATAACTTTGCTTCAGAGATCCAATGTTATTGGAATTGTTAATGTCATAAAGCAGATAGTGAAGTGAGACAAGGTACAAAGCCCTATTTTCCATGAATATGATTAAGACAGCACATTTATGGCAAGGGGGAATTTAGGGTTCTAGTCTTAGCCTTGTGCCAACAGCACATGCATGAGCATACACACATACACACATACTTTTCTGTGTTTTTTGGTTATTATTGAGGATAGAAAAAAATAGGGGCTCAGAGGGATTAAGTATGTTAAAGAGCACATATATTTTTATTCCCTATCAAGTGCCTTTTCCTTTTGCTGTCTTTAGACAACCAAAGGTACATGTGGACTTGATTCCAAGCACTACCATTTTATCTTTGTTTATTACAGATACAGTAAATACTGACGGATTTAAATAGCACAGAGTAGCCTCCAGAAGAAAAAATTCAATGCATTCGCAATTTTCTGAGGAAATAAGTGTATTAATAAAAAGAAATAAAATAATATGTTTTCCAGAGTGATAAGGGTAAAAGTGAAATTTCACTTAAACCAACATCAACTTAGTAGTTAGTCTTGATTCCCCACTTTTTGTATCCTCCACATCTAAGTCATCAGCAAGTCTTACCCATTCTATCTTTATTTATTTATTTTGAGAGAGAGAGCACACGTGTGCATGCGGGAGCAGAGTGGGAAGGGCAGAGGAAGAGAAAGTATCTTAATCACCATCATCTCCCAGTTAAGCTACTTCAACAGCTCCTCTTGTTTTGTCATTAACCCATTCCCATGCCATATACTCTGCACTGGGGAGATTTTCTAAAATGAAAATCTTTACAATCAAGTCACTTCCCTGCTTAAAACCTATTCAGAATCTTCCATTTCCCCTAAGGATGAAAGCAAAACTCCTTAATGTGGCTTCAAAAGCCCTTTTTGATCTAGTCCTTACCTACCTCCCCAACCTCATCTCCTACTTCTCCCTCAATATGCATTCTGCACTTCAATTAAACCAATCCACTTGCTGTTCTATAGACAGGCCTTGTTAATTTTTTATCTCTGCACCTTTTTGGTTGCCTCTGCTTGGTTTCCCTGCCTACCATGGGTTGCCAGGAGAACATTGCAAGACGAAACTGAAGCCTCTGCTCCTGTTACTGTGTCTTCCATCTCTGAATGACACCACTATCCACTCATCTCAAAAACCAGAAGTTAATGACTCATCCTGAAGTTCTCCCACTTTCAAAAGGTTTCCATATCCTGTGGATTTTAACCATTTAGAATAGATCATATCTGCCCCCTTGTTTTCATGTCCATTTCCTCTGCCCTAGTTCAAGCTCTCATCAAATGTCACACCTGGATCCTAGCAACAGCCACTTAACTGGTCCCATGAACTCCCCACTCCTTCTAGCACTCCCCATATCCTACCAACAGGGAACTGTAGATTGCTTCACTTCAAAGCAGCCTGGCAGGATCAGCTACAGAGGAGCTGGGATCAAAGCAGTTGTACTTCAAAGGTCTTATACTTCATCAGCTGCAATGGCAACCAAGGAACAAAACAGAAACCTTTCTCATGCCTTCATTATGATGGATTGTACCCTACCCACCACAGGTAGGTTGCAAATACACATGTCTTGTTATCATTGTGATTTGAGCGCATCCTTTAGCAGTTGGAATTGTCACAAAAGAATGAGAGATCAACAAAGTCTAATACATCATCACGAAAACAGAGAATGGCTTCCTGATGTGTGATGGACTACAGAAAAGAAGGCCAGGGATGAGGGGCACCCAGGTGGCTCAGTCGGGTGAGTGTCCAATTCTTGATTTTGGCTCAGGTCATGATCTCAGGGTCATGAGATCAAGCCTCATGTCAGGTTCTGCGTTCAGTGTGGAATCTGCTTGGGACTCTTTCTCCCTCTCTCTCTGCCCCTCCCCCTGCTGGCATGCACTCTCTCTCTCACAATAAAATCGTTTAAAAAACTAAATTAAAAAGAAAAGAAGGCCAAGGGTGATAAGAGGACACAGTAAAAGTCACTGGGCCAGCAGAAATTCAACCTGCTAAGTGTGTTTGTGTGGGGTCAGAACATAACTATTACTATTGGTTAATTTTCCCTGCCAGCTCTGCCACTAACCAGCCATATGTCCTTGGGAAAGTAATTCAACCCCTCTGAGCCTATTTCCTTTTTCATAAAATTAGGGAAATATTAAAAATCTATCTCAAAGGATATCTGGGTCTTAAATGAAGTAACAGGAGTGACACATTTAATTTGGCATATAGTCCATGTTCAATAAAGCCTTCCTCAGCATTCATAAGTCCCTTGCCACAACTCTTCCCAGGTTTAGCTCTTTTTTGTTTCTTCTTCTCTAGCAAATTGCAGTCAACAGTGAGACATGACCAGGCCATCAGACACAATGTGCTTCTAATTTGTGCTTTGCTGAAACAGTGGTAATGCATCAATCTATCAGCTGGAAAACTAGTTTAATTAATTGGCTTCCCTGAGTTGTACCTTCTGGAGTAGATATGAACATTTCTTAGGACACCAATATCTATGGGTAAGTAACCAAGCACTTTGTCCACATAGGGCACACAGCAGCTTCTGCTGTCATGAGCGGAAAGGCATATGCTTTAGTCACATCCTAGAGATTTCCAGGAGCCCTTCGTGTCATCCTTTGAATCTCCCCACATGCCTGCAGATTGTTACCAAATCTCTGGTTTCCTCAAAATCATCCAAGGGATAGAAGATCTGTGGTGAATAACATGTGGGGTGAAGAGCTTGGTGTTAAGATCTTACATTGGGCTCTCACTGTGCTATATCCAGTGGCCGTGAGGTTCCTCCTAGCCTAATTTGTAAAATGATTTCCATGATTAATTAGGTGGTTATGATAAGATAGCCACAAGGAGAAAGGGGGAAGAAAAGAGAGAGGTACTGGAGTGGAAATTCCCAAGAGGTGTGTGGAGAGAAGTGGTAAATTTAAAGTGAAAGGCTGTAGGGAACAGTAAATTGACTGTGAAAGGAGAATGAAGGGCTGGTTTTCAAAACAGAAACACAAAAACATCAGCCAGTTTTCCTATGGAGCTGCTCTTCTCTCCCATTAGTCAGAAGAAATGTCAGAAGTTACGATGAGGATCTCCATGGAATTTCTAAAATAAGCAGAGATCTATTTTTTCTAAGACCCTATTTTGTACAGGGGGCAGGGTTTATCAGAGTTCTCCAGAGAAACAGAACTAATAACCAGTAAGATTTTATCCTAGATAAAATAATTACACTATATGTATTACATTATAGGATTTGCATTCAGGAATTGGCTCATGCATTTGTGGTGCTGGCAAGTCCAGAATCTGTAGGGCAGGCTAGAAACCCATGCAAGACTTGATGCCCAAGTCTTGAGTCTGAATTCTACAGGGTAGGCAAGCAGGATGGATACTGAGGCAGGATTTCTCCTCCCCACCCCCACCTGCCAAACCCAAAGTAGAATTTCTATGTTATAGTCTTAATTTAGGAAGTCTTAATTAAGGCAGAATTCTAGGAAGCCTCAGTTTGTGCTCTTAAGGCCTTCAACTGATTAGATGATGTCCACCTATATCATTGATGATAATCTCCTTTACTTAAAATTAACTGATGGTAAATTTAAGCGTGCCTTCAAACTATCTTCACAGTAAAATCTGGGCTAGTATTTGACCAACCAACTGGCCACCATAACCTAGCCAAGTTGATACATAAAATTTAACCATCACACAAAGGAAAAATTATCAAGAAATTTTAAAAAAGAGGCTCCTGGGTGGCTCAGTCATTAAGCATCTGCCTTGGGCTCAGGTTGTGATCCCAGGGTCCTGGGATCGAGTCCCACATCGGGCTCCCTGCTCGGCGGGAGGCCTGCTTCTCCCTCTCCCACTCCTCCTGCTTGTATCCCATTTCTCACTGTTTGTGTCTTTCTCTCTCTGTGTCGAATAAATAAATAAAATCTTAAAAAAAAAAGAAGAAATAAAAAAAAAAAAACAGCTAAGAGAAGGACAGGCTACCCGAGGTAAATGAAGGTGATGGACATGCAGTCCAAGCTTAGAGATCAATGAGGATAAAAAAAAAAGCAAAAAACCCTGAAGGTGTATTAGAAGATAGGCTCTAAAGAAGAAGTCACCTTAAGATTACAATAGCTATGTCTAGTTAGCACCCACGCTAAATTGTATGAATACCTCAGTTATTCCTCACAACTCAGTGAGATAGCTACAAAAAATATCCTCTTTTACAGAAGAGGAAATCAAGATTTGGAGCATTGAGTGCTTTTCTCAATGTCCCTCAATTCCTAGGTGACAAGAATCAGTCTAGAACTCACTTCTGCCTGACTATGGAACTTTTTTTTAGTCATTGCAAGGATTCTGAGAACAAGAAATTGAAAATATTCACACTTCAGAGTTAAAAACGATTCAGCTCTAAGGGCTACTATTTCAAAATTAGCCTATATTCCAGGCACTGTTTTTTTTTTTTTAAAGAAAGATTTTATTTATTTATTTGAGAGAGAGAGAGAGAGTGAAAGAGAGTGAGAGCACGAGAGTAGAGAAGGTCAGAGGGAGAAGCAGACTTCCTATTCGTGGAGTTGGGAGCCCAATGTGGGACTCGATCCCGGGACTCCGGGATCATGACCTGAGCCGAAGGCAGTTGCTTAACCAACTGAGCCACCCAGGCGCCCTCCAGACACTGTTTTAAGAGCTTTACATATATTAACTCCTTAGATCCTAGCAAGAACCTTACAACAGATGCACTGTTATGCCCATTTTGCAGATACTACAAGGCAAGTAGCAAAAATATTCAGGGAAAAATTATAAAATAGGAAAATGTTTCTTTTTCTTTTTTTCTTTTTTTTAAGATTTTGCTTATTTGAGAAAGAGAGACAACACGCAGGGTGGAGGGGCAGAGGGAGAGGGAAAAACAGACTTCCCGCTGAGCAGGGAGCCCACTGCCTTGGGGCTCGATCCCAGGACCCCAGGATCATGACCTGAGCTGAAGGCAGACACTTAGCCAATTGAGCCATCCAGGCGCCCTGGAAAATATTTCTTTTATTGTCCAAACATTTATATCTGCCCCCAATGCCCAGTACTTTATGAGCAGTGTTATCCAGGTGGAAAACCCCATCCTGGTCTGTTCTGTAGGGCCCTAATGCTAAGAGAGTAAGACTGAACGTCAAAAGTCCTCAGCACTAGCCTCTGTTCCACCACTAAATAACCTCTCTCTAGGCCCTGATTTCCCAATCCTTAAATCATAGGTATTGACTGTGCATTATCCTGGGTTCCAAGCATTTTGTCCCTGAGGAGCTGATGGTTAAGACCAAGGACAGGATGGTAACTATTACAAATAAACAAGATGAGAAACAGTATGAGCAGAACTTTCTCTCTAGGGACCTCACCAGAAAATATGTGCTGAATAAATTTCTGTAGGTTTGAATCTTAACATACCAGTTGGAATTGGGTTTAGCTGTAACAGAAACCAGACTATAGTAACTTAAGGAAACAGTGATTTTTTTTTTTTATGCAATTAAGTCAGGAAATTCATCATCCAGGCTGATATAGCTTTTTCACAAAGGTTCCTTCTAGCTCTCATCTCTACCTCTGCCATCTTTAGCATTTGGCTTTTTCCTTTCTGATATCAAGATGGTTTCAAAAGTGGCTGTTCCACCTCTAGGTATTATTTCCTTGGCTAAGCCTGAGGAAGGATATATGTAAGCTGAGTCTGCCCCTTTTTTTATCAAGACAGCTAGCTTTAGTGGAAAACCTACTTGGTATATTTCTGATTATTAGACAGAACTGTGTCTCATATATAGTAACCAAAGCTCCAAGGTACCCCAGAAAGCTGAATTTATAGCTGACCGCAATTCTACTCTGGGGGAAAATGATTCTTCAATAAGGAAGTGAAGGAGAATGTCTTTTGAGTAGACAAGTAGCAGTGTCTGCTATACCCAATTTCACTGCCAAATACCTCTGCAATCATAAACAGGTTAGGTCATTTCTATGACCACAGGCATGAAGCCAGCAAACTCTGGCTCAACCATGCCTAGTTTTGTGAACCTAGACAAATTCTTGCTAATCTTTTCATGTATAATAATTACAGGATAGAGAACCCATCATTATCCTTATTTTACAGATGACAAAACTGAGGTTCAGAGGAAGTAGGAAACTTGTCCAGGATCACACAGTTCATCAGTAGAGGAACCAGGACCCAAACCAAGGTCATTACTTCAAAGCCTTTGCTTGAAAGTACTGCCTATGTTGCACCAGTCCCAGATCGAATCACAAAGGAAGGCCACCCAGAAGGTATAATGACTCCTTTTTCCTGTTCCCTATAGCCTTTGCAAAGTAAAGCTGACCAGTTGAGCTGGTAAGGGAGACTGGTCACACCAGCACATGATTTATCAACCACATGGACATGACCAGAGTCAGTGGGAGAAGAAATAGGTCTAAAGTATCCCTGAAGGACCCACACAGAGTTATTCAATACCTTCTTGGCCTTTTTCTTTCAATTCCGCCCAGGTTCCCATGGCAGTTAGTGTCACTCTCGAGACAGTGCCATGGTGCTGCCTCCTTGACAAATTAGGCTCGTACAGGTTCCCCCTTTGGCCATTAGGCCATAACACTAGGGGCTGTGGTTGGGCATCCTAGAGCCACCTTGTTCAGGAGTCTGCTGTGGTCCTTCCTGAGTCTGCTGTGGTCCTTCCTCGTGCTAGTTGGTTTTCTTCCAAGGGAGTGCCGCAAACCCTACTTCGTTTCTGTGAGCAAAACTATGCAAATGACCAGATGTTTATTTCTCCTTCTATCTTATAGACACCAGTTGGGGTTAAATTGACTTATTTTTTTCATTGCCATTGTATTTTTAATTCTGACTTTTGGTGCAAACCTGTATTTTCTCTGATTGTTGTACACAATGATAGAGTTCATTGTCATTTTTTTCCTATCATTTTTCTCTCCAACACAGGCAAGTAAAGTGGTTCACTCAAGCTCACACAGCTTATTAGTGGATGAATGGAAACTAGAAACCATTCCTCATATTCTCAGTGCTTCTTAGAGTAAAATCCAATTAATCCTTACAGTTAATTTATTGACCATTTATAAATATCTTAATGTAAGCATCTCTCTCATACCAATACCTTGAAAATTCTATAATGTCCTCTGAATTTTAATGCTTCCATATTAAAAAATTAGCAAGAAACCTCAAATATAAGATTGATAACATCACTTGCCTTAGATTGAAATCTTACATAAACAACATAGTTTTCTGGGTCTATTGACCAAAAATATAGCCTTTGATCGTGCAACTTAGAACAAGTTAGCAGTTTAGAAAAGTAAAAGGAGTACCCAGCACTAAGGTTTCTGCAAGTGTCCACCAAAGTGGACCAAACCAGATGAATTAACAACTTCCAGTGTGTTTAGATAAAAAGATGCTCAGAGGATGGAGAACTTGGCTTTCTTGATTTGGTCTCCTATCTCCAACCTGATAACTTGTTTCATTAGCGTAAGAAGTGAATGAAAGGTTTTTTCCTTCAGCAATAGATCCAAAAGACTAGGCCAATCACATAAGATTTCAATTTTGCATTAAGATGGGCACAATGTCGACAACTTTTTAATGCAATCACATTTGTTCAACGTATACCCATGTATATTTAATATATAGTGAATATTTTTCACTGCTAAGACTCAGTTGTGCTATTACTACACCCAAATTTACCTCTGAAGGGAATATTTTCAGCAATTTATGACTGAATTGAAAATGAAAACAAAATATTTCTTAGCAATGACAAGTGGAATTCAGTCAAATTCAAGTCCAGAAGAAAAATGGCACTGCACCACAACCATAAACTTTTAGAGAAAGACAATTTCCAACAATGTGATTTATGCTCCTAACATTCTAGAATTCTGTCTTTTCCAAAAAAGCTTTGCAATCAGTTGAGAATGGCAGGCCTGGAATGCACATTATTCTCTAAACATGGCATTGCCCACTTGAATGCCACTGTAAATAAAAGAGCCACCACTCTGCCTGACATGTGGGGTGCCCGAGGGCAAGTTACCTCAAAATTAACTTCTGTCTAATATGATTAGCAGTTGGCAACTGCAGGTGCCTCAATGCCTCTGACACTCCAGGAAGACCTAATTGCTTCTCTTCAAGAATAATATGCAGAGGTGTTGAGCATGAAGTTGGTTTTTTGGACTGTTAAGATTTCTGAATCTCTCCATTCTTTTAAAGAGAATAATTTAACAAAATCAATCTCATCACATTGAGTTGGCCATAGGGGGGGTGCAGATAGAATGTTAACTGGAAAGAAAAAGCATGATATTAAATTGCATATACGGTATAATCTCAAATAGCTAGGATACACATGCATAACCAAAGCGTTGGTCATAGCTTATCTTTAGGCAGTGAAATTATGGGAAATGGTCATTTTCTTCTTTGCATCTTTCTGGGTTTTCAAAGCTCTTTTTAGTTTTAGTAATGTGCTAGAGTTTTAAGCAAAAAAAAAAAAAAAAATTACCATTATAAATGATCAATTGGGAACATTTCTCCATAACTGGTACTTTTTATATCCAATGGTTGATTATAGGTTAAAGTTCTCATTTCTTCAGTCTAACAAAAGAGAGAGAAATTTCCTTCTTTATATTTTCCTGATTTAAAGATGCCACAATGAACTCCTCTGAGAAGTTCTTCCTACATTTGATGGTTCTATGGCCAGCCTACTCAATAGAGAACTCCTGAAATGTGTTTGTGTATTTTATCTTAGATTACCTTGACCTCTGGATACTTTCATGATGAGAAATGCATTAAAATAATGGAAGCGATTCCATTCACCTTTGCTCTCTCTCTTACTTAGGAATGAGATTTGGTGTCAGAGTTGTTTTTAGGACCAAAGATGTACTCCCTGGAGCACTCACTGGAACAATAAGGCAAGACTAAGAAGAGGGCATTGGTCATCCTGACATGTATATGTTATTAGGTTATGTTATATAGTATGTTATATTATTATTGTATATCTCCTATGCAGTATGGTCCACAGAGTCACCTGGGATCCGTCTCTGACTTAGACTGGGCCCAGGAATATGCAACTATGAACACGTGTCCCAGGTCATTCTAATATACACCAAAGCTGACAACTGTTATAATAGTAATTCAAGAAATTTTAGCTGTTTTTATCACTATAGCAACTGTGGGTGAGATTTCCATTCAGGATCACAGACACAGCTAGGAAAATACAAAGGTTCACTCTGGAGTCATCATCCTTTTCTAGATTTATGATCATTGGGCCAAGTAATACAGAAGATCATTTACTCTCATTAGCTCAGGGAAGATAAGTTGAGATCATTTTTCTTCCCCATAACCTAGTTGGGTGGCTCTTGCTTCATAACACTCTGATCATGAAGCAGTATGTTATATTTTCATTTATCCATGCAAGCAAACAATTTCAGCACTTATGTGCTTGTGCTTGCTTGGTACTTTGCTAGTTAGAAAAATAGCAGTGACTAAGAGGTGGTACCTTACCTCTTTTAGTTTCTTATTACTTCAGTTACCACAAATTTGGGTAGCCTAAAACACAAATATATTATCTTATGGAACTGAGAAGTCCAAAATGGGTCTCACTGGATTAAAATCAAGGTGTCAATAGGGCTGTGCTCCTTTCTGGTGGCTCTATGGGAAAATCTGTGTCCTTGCCTTTTCCAGCTTTTGGAGGCAGTCTGCATTTATTTCTTGGCTCCTGGCCCATTTTATCCATCTTCAAGGTCAACAAAGTTGAAGCTTTCTAACCCTTCTTCTACCACTGTAGTCTCATCTCTCTCTGACCACAGCCAGGAAGGATTCTTCAATTTTAAGGACTCAAGTCAGTAGACTAGGCCCATCTGGACAATCAAGGATAATTTCTCTATTTTAAGGTCCTTACCCTTAATCACATCTGCAAAGTCCCTTTTGCCATAAAAGGTAACACATTCATAGTTTCCAGGGATTAGGATACGAGCACCCTTGTGGGGGGTCATTATTCTGTCTACCACACCATTCAAAGAAGTTCAGTTCTGGCAGAGAGAAAAACATAACAATTACACAGCAATGTGCTGCATCCCATAATAATGACACGTGCAAACACCCATGGCAGCATAAAAGAGTGAGTAATAAATTCGCCTTTGGATAGGGAGTAGTCTGGGTAGGTTTCCCGAAGAAGGTGATGCTTGAGCTGGATTGTGAAGGGTATTGAGGAGAGAGAATATAAGATGGAGTAGACACATTAGATTTATACTCTAGCTCCACCTCTCATGAGCTATATGATCATGGGCAAATTTCTTAACTATTCTGAGCCCAGTGTCTTCGGTTGTATTTACAGAGTAAACAATTTACTTCTCAAAGTTTGTTGTGTATGTTAAATAAGTTAAAGGTGGTGAAAGTGCTATGCAAGCTGTAATGTCCAGTAAATGAAATGGGTTACATTTATTAATGTGGCTTCTAATAAGGGAAGGTTCTAGATATTGCAAATAAAAACATAAGGCAATCAGTAAAATTTGAATTTTAAATAAACAACGAACTTTTTTGGTATAAGTACGTTCCATGCAATATTTGGGATATATTACACTAAAAAGGCATTTGTTCTTTATCTGAAATTCAAATTTAACTAGGCATCCCATATTTTGTCTGCCAACTCTTTAATTTTCTTTTAAAGATATTTATTTGACAGAGAGAGAGAGAGCACAAGCAGAGGGAGTGGCAGGCATATGGAGAGGGAGAAGCAGGCTCCCTGATGAGCAGGGAGCCAGATGTGGGCCTCCATCCCAGGACTCCGGGATCATGACCTGAGCTGAAGGCAGTCTCTTAACCAACTGAGCCACCCAGGTGCCCTTAATGTTTTTTTTTTTTAAAGACTTTGTTTATTTTATTTATTTTAGAGGGAGAGAGAGCACTTGCGAGCAGGGGTCAGGGGAGAAACAGAAGAGGAGGGAGAGGGAGGGGGGCAAAGAATCTCAAGCAGACTCCACATTGAGCACAGAGCCCCATGCAGGCTCCAACTTACAACCCTGAGATCAGGGTCTGGGATGAAACCAAGAGTCAGACACTTAACTGACTGAGCCACCCAGGTGGCCCTTTAAGTGGGGTTGTAATCACTCTGTGCTACTAAGAGGGCAGCTGCCAAATATACTTTGTTCCTTTTGAAAAAAATCTAAGGAAGTCTCTTTGTTATGCAAGGGAAGTCATTTAAATTGATGCAGTGGAGAATTCAGAAGGAGCACTGGCTTTAGAGTCAAAGGGTCACGAATGCATCCCATAGCCCCAGGAAATCCCACTTCTTTCAGGGGAGATGGTACAGTGGAGAATGGATCGTGGGCTTTGGAACAAGAAATCCCTGGGTTTCAAACACAGTTTATCCTTTTAGAAACTTTATGAGCTTAGATAATCAACTTAATCTCTGAGACTTAATTTCCCCATCTATAAAATTGTGATAATCACACAATCTACTTCAAGAGCTATTTTAAGGATTAAATGAAGTCATTCAGGTAAAGAGACTTAGCACAGTGTCTGAACATAACAGTACATAAAAATATCAGTATAACAATAAGTCCTAGAAAGCTTTATATTCTTATGACAGAATCTGGACTGTAATTAACTTTCATTTTATCAACAATAATGTCCCTAATATATCTGTGAGATGTAAAGACCTCATTATTCTTCCATTACATCAATACTCATTGGGCCAGGCATTCGGATGGTCCTGAGGTGAAATAATAGGGAACCAGAGTCCTCACTCTCATAGAGCTCACAGTTTTGATAGGGTGCCAGATAAAAGAATGGTTGTGGTGAATACTGGAACTAGGCACCATTTTCACCCCCTTCTCTACTGGTCCCTAGTAGGGACTAGAAGACTAGAAACTACATTTCCCAAACTCCCTTGCCAGAAGGGTTCAAGGTACAGCTTAGGTTCTACCAATTCGAACCATAATTTGACATGGAAGGCAAAAGAGAAGCGGAAGCCACACTACCCTTTCTCTGGAGCAGTAGGCCTACACCTGGCTTTAAAAGATTTCATAGCAGTCTAGAGGCATTTCCACAGGAGTAACCTACCTCAGTGCTGCATGGCAGTTGTCGCCATATTCACCAGTTCCCTGCTGTCCTCTCCTGACCTGAGAGAAGCGGTAAACGGGATTAGAGGAAGCAAGCAGCAACTCCTTAATTCCTCAAAGCTAGAGCTGAACCCAAATCTAGTGCTAGCCTCCTTGACCTTCTTTTGTCCAGCTCTTCCAGTTGATTCATAAGCACCTAATTTCCTGTGTTGAATCTCTCTCTTAAAATACATCCAGTGGTTTCTATTTTCCTGTCTAGCTCTGACTGATATAACAAGAAATTGCAATATCATACCATAAGCACAAAGTGATCTGGATACACATAATGTGGACAACTAATAGCATCTTTAAGGCACAGGGAAGTATCTTTGGAAGCAAAATATAGCTTATAAAAGGAACATTAAGTATTTCAGCCTGGCTGAATTCAGAGACAAAGAAGAGTGGTGAAAGATAAGGCTAGAGAAACGGACGGCAAGGGGAATAGACAGCAGCGAGATCGCAGAGGGCCTTGTAAGACTATAGACCACTGGATGGCAGTAAGGTAAGTGGGACCAAAAGAATTTAAGCAGAGGAATGACAAGATCAGATTTGAGAAATATCATTCCGCTACTGCTGTATGGAGAAGAGTCTGTATGGCCTAATAACAGAAACAAGGAACCAGTTAAAGTATTGTGGCAGATGGGGTAAGAGAACATAGTGACTTGCACTACAGACATAGAAAGAAAGATGAGGGAAGCAGATAATTTCAAGACATGGTTTTCCATTAGAATTGACAAGATTTGCTGAGAGATTAAATGCAGTTGGGGAAAGAGATAAAGGAGTCTAGCATAACACCACTTTCTGGCTTTAAGAACCAGATAAAGGTGTCATACAACAAAAGCAGCAAATTTAAGGAAGCACTCAGTTTAGGGGGAGAAAACCAGACTTGAGTATTGAACATGATAAAGCAGAAGTGATTTTGAAGCATCCAATAGGATATAGTGAACCAGCGGTTGGAGATAGAGGCCTAGAATTCTAAAACACGCATCAAAGAGGGTGGGCATCTAAATTCAGGAGTCATCAGTATTTAGATGGTAAATGAAATGCACTGCATATATGAGATAGCCTAGAGAGGATGTGAAAAGTGAGAATAAAATGATAGCTCAGTACAGATGTCTGAGGAACTTCTTCAAAAAGAATATGATAAACTGAGTTTAAAGCTATAGAAAGATTAAGTATAATAAGATCTAAAAGAAACCCACTGGATTTATCAACACGCCTGTCACTGATTATCTTAATATTGACTCTTCTTGGCAAAGTTATGAAAGTAGCAGACAGACGGCAGCAAGCTGAAGAACACAGAGGAAGAGAGGGAATAGAGTCAGCGAGTATAGAAAACTGAAGAATTCTAGTTAAGAAGAATCAAATAAAGGGGATTATAGTTGGAGGGGGTCATGGAGTGAAGAGAGATTTTTGCAGATCTGAGTTTAAATGCTAACGAATGTCAGCCAGTAGTGAGGTTGAAGATAGAGAAGAGAGAGGGGATGATTGAGTAAATATGCCAAGAAGTGAGGAGGGAGTAGAACCTAGAATACTGATGCAAGACTGGCCTCACACTGGATAAGAGCTTTAAGAAAGGATGCATGCAATTATAGATGTCTCTTGGTGAGGTGACAGAATATTGGAGAAATTACCACTAATAGCTTCTGCTTTTATTGAGAAGTAGCAGGCCACTGAGTCTTTTGAGAGTAAGGAGAGAGGCAGAAGAGTTTCGAGGAGAGTAGTTTGAATTAGCCACACTTTAGAATTTGTCTAAAGAGATAATCAGGAAAACAAAAGGACCGATGGGAAATGTTCAAGGCCTAGTCCAGAAGCCGAATCCCAGTGCTTCCTCTTATTAACATGTGATTGCTAGCATGCTAGCTGACTTGTATGAGTCTCAGGTTCTTTATCTGTAAAAGTTATAAAAATATCCATTTCATAGGGCTGCCATAAATATTAAATTAAATTAGATTAATAAATGATATAATGGATATCTATGCATGTACCCTCCTAACATCTCCTTTTTCCCTTCTTATAACAGAAAGAACCCTTCTTTCCTGCTGGGAGTGCATTTCATTACATTTGAGATGGACTTAATCTGCCTACCTGTGGACATGTGACCCAGACCTGGCCAATAAGAATACTGAACTCCCCACCACAGTGATTGGTTCAGATATCTACGTCTATGTTTATCTAAATCCAAACAGAGCCAATTTTTTTTTTTTTGAGATTCCCATTTATAAGGCACTATACAGAGATACACATGTGATGTTTCTAGTGGCCATCTTTGCCACATTTCCCAATAAAAAGGTCTAACTTCCTTAATACTGAAAGTAATAGAGTAGAAAACTTACCTGTGAAGTAAAGAAAGGTACAAATTTATTTTTTTCATTTGAGCATATAGATAGAGCCATGCCTATAAAAGATCAACTTTGGGCCTCTCAACTCCATGAGCCAGTAAATTCTTTTTTTTTAACTTATTCTAATTAAGGTTAATTTTCTGTTACAAACTAAAGAACCCCAGTTGCACATAATGTGCTTAGAAGTTGTGCCTGGCACATGGGTTGAATGAATTACAGGTATTATAGTTACTGTAGTAATAATAATATCAGTATAAAAAAACATAAGATTTTTTTTAACTTTTTTTTTTATCATATTGCCACAGAGAAAAGAGACAAAGATGCTAGAAGCTTCCTTCAGAGAGTGGGACAATGCAAAAAAGGCACAGAGAAAGAAGTGAAGATGTCTCCATGTTGCTCTAGCCAGATTTCAATGACACTGGAAGATGTGAATTATCTTGCTAGTGGGAAGGATATAATGATATAATACTATTTTTTTAAAGATTTTATTTATTTATGTGACAGAGAGAGAGATCACAAGTAGGCAAAGAGGCAGGCAGAGGGAGAGGGGGAAGCAGGCTCCCCGCTGAGCAGAGAGCCCGATGCGGGGCTCGATCCCAGGACCCTGAGATCATGACCTGAGCAGAAGGCAGAGGCTTAACCCACTGAGCCACCCAGGCGCCCCAATGATATAATACTATTTATGGAAAAAGAAACTCCTTTCAGGCTATAGTGATCCTTAATGAACTAATATAACAGATGTACTAACAAATTTAGGAAGGATGTAGTGATTTGATACGATCAAACAAATGTCAAGGTTAAAAAGGATAACTGAAAGAGACAATGTCCTGTGAGTAAATATAAAACTCAACCAGTGCTGGTAAAGGTTGATTGGCACAATATGAATTATCCTAGAGAGAGACTAAATACAGTAGTAAAATGGAGCAGCAGGAGTGCCAAGAGCTTTGAATAGGAAGGAAATAGGTACATCTGGAAGACAGTATCAAAAAGAAATGACTGATGGAGCAGTGAGTCTATGTGTGCTCACTATTTATCAGCATTGGTCTTGGCAGGATCCAGGTGCAAGCTGAGTCAGATAATAAAAGTCTAATAGTTGTCTGAAGCTCACTCAAAACATTATAGAGATCACACTGTTAGCTCCCTTCCATTGGATGGTTGTTATTATAATGATTTTTATACAGCAGCAGTATAATGTAAACAAATAAAATTGGACAAATATAAGTGAGAAATATGAGAGTTAGGAAGAACAATGTGTGGTACAGATAAGTGTTTAATAAATGTTAGCTATTATTATGATCACATGTGTGAAGTATAAGTTCATGCGTTGTTTTTCAATACGAGCCTTAGGGAATATACTGATTGACATGTGTTTTTGAAAAACAGTAATACAGAGAAAAATAAGTATTTTCTAAACCTCCAAAGCAAAAAGTCCAAAGAAACATGGTCCAGGGAAGCAAAATAAACAGAAGTATCAATGTATAAACATAATGTCTAAATGTTTGTATAAACATAAGGTCTAAATCACACAAATCAAGTAGACCAATGGATGGTTTGTGGTGGGTAGCTTGAGCCTTTCTCCCTTCATCTATTCTCCAAAGCCAGCCCCAATTCATAACCACAACTACAACAGTAAAAACAATTATTGACTTGATTTCATCTAATTTCACATAAAGTGTCAACAAATATCTTTAGAAAGCTTTGACTTCTATTGATCGGTAAATAATTAAAAACCACGTCTTGCTATGTATGCACAACTTCAGGAAAAGTTTCCTAACCTTTCTTACAACTGAATACTACGTTTGGGGCTTAGAACCTACCTATACTGAAATTCTGGAATAATGAAATTATCATTAAGTTACATTAAAATTCAAAAGCCCTCATATTTAGGTAAAATATAGAATTTAACACTATATCATTAAAAAAAAAACTAATCCTTCGGCTCAGGTCATGATCCCGGGGTCCTGGGATCGAGTTCCGCATCAGGCTCCTTGCTCGACGGGGAGCCTGCTTCTCCCTCTGCCTCTGCCTGCCTCTCTGCCTACTTGTGATCTCTCTCTCTCTCTCTCTCTGACAAATAAGTAAATAAATAAATCTTTAAAAAAAAAAAAAACTAATCCAAAATGAAGACATTTTTCAGATAAAAGTTACCAGCATAACACAGAGATAACAAGAGCAAGCATAACAATTGAAAACTAAGTAAATTTCAAGTCAAAAGAGAACTGGAGATAAACAGGGTAATTTTTACCAATAAAAAGAGGAATTTGCCTTTAAATATAGCTTTCATGATTCCCAGAGGACTTGATATAAAGACTGAATGTAAGATTAGTCTGTTGACACAAGAATTATTTAGGTGCATATCCTTTTACATTTGCAAAGGTATTTGATACTGTTTAAATTTGTATCAATTTTTGTTTGATTGTTACTACAGCTAGAAAATGTCTTTGTCCACATTCTGCATTTAAAAGAAAAGATTTATTTATCTGGGGGGGGCCAGAGGGGGAGAAAGAGAGAATCCCAAGCTGACTCTGTTCTGAGCGTGGAGCTGGACACGGGACTCGATCCCACGACCTATGAGATCATGACCAAGAGTTGGACCCTTAACCAACTGAGCCACTGAGGCGCCTCCACATTCTTCATTTTTGAAGTTACCAATCAGATACCTTATAAACAGAGTAATACAAGTAACTTTATGTAACTACTTGTAATAGCTGTTACTATGTAAGGTAACTTGTATTATCTACAGAGTACGGTGTGATATTTCTCCATTCCCTCAATCCCATTAGCTACCTAATTCAGATTTTCTGTGTTTGACTATTTGATCAAAAACTGAGAAAGGCATATTCAAGTTTCTCAAGACTTTGCCAGATTTTCTTTTTGTTTCTTTTTTTAAATTTAAATTCAATTTCTTAACATATAATGTACTATATAATATATATTATATAATGTATATAAGTATTATATACTTAACATATAATGTATTATTCAATTACTTAACATATATTATTTGTTTGATGTGATTCATCAGTCTTATATAATACCCAGTGCTCATTATGTTTGTTTTCTTTTTTTTTTTTTTTTTTAAGATTTATTTATTATTTTGGGGGAGAGAGAGAGAGAAAGAGAAAGAGACTCTGGGTGGGGAGGGGCAGAGGAAGAAGGAAAGAGAGAATCTCAAGCAGACTCCCCTCTGAGCCTGATGTGGGGCTCAATCTCATGGCCCTGAGGATCACAACCTGAGTCAAAATCAAGAGTTGGACACTTAACCAACTGAACCATCCGGGTGCCCCAGATTTTCCTTTTGTTTCTAAGAGTGTCTTCATTGTTTGATTTCTGGCTGTGTTGGGGTTTGTTTTTTGTAAATATGAATCCTTAGATGTTATTTCTCCATGATTAAGTGTTCGGGCACAAAGAGCATGAGGTCTGGAAAAGTACTCAGAGGGGAGATGGGCCATGATCCATGGAGGCAGAGAGCACCAGGAAGATCTGGAAAGAAGGAGCACCAGTGTGTGTGCAGCTGTACCGAAAAAAATTTTTAAGGCATCTGCCAGCCACCGTTGTGTGGAGAAGCTGCATGTCTGCAAAGAGTAGACGTCAGGGAGTGCTGGCTGCAGGGAGGAAGGGGTAGAAGAGAGTTGAAAATAATTAAGGGGCCCTATGACAGAAGAAATAGAGTTCGGGACAGGGGGTACTGTCATGGCTTTTAATTTACTTTAAAATACTTCAACATAAATAGTGATGTACGTATTTGTTTTTTAGGTAACACTTTGGTGGCAGTCAGTAATCCTAATTAAAAATTCACACCCCAGATATTTGCCAACTGATATTCTAATCAGAAAGCCCATGCTCCACAGGTGACGACTAAAGCACTTCAGGTATCTTTATCCAGGAGCAGCAGCAGAGGCTTGGCTAATTAGCATAACAGAGATTAGAAATGGGCTCTCATGGCTGAAATGAGTTGTATTCAGGATTTGTGGACTGGACATGCTATTTTACAGACAATGCATACATATACATGAGAAGGGTTTAAGAACTGAACGGGGTCCATACCCTCCACAGCAGTGACTCTCTGGTCCTGACTCCAGGTCCTACCAGTAACACCATCTCCTCCTTTATCCATCCAGCCCAGGAGGTTAAAGATATTTTCCTTTTATTAATCCCTGGGCTGCCGCACTGTCCTGTTTGGCCTCTCAGCTCTTCTGACAGCTATGTAACCAAATTCTTGCATTAAAGTGCCTCAGTTTTAAATAATTACAATGGGTCCTAATTAGATCATTCCTCTAGAATAAAGCTGCATCTGCTTCCAGTGAACTTTTCGGGCAAGATGTGGGCAGAGCATACAAAAGCCCAGGTAAGTGGGACTTCACTAAGCTCACAAAACAGATTGTATGAACTGATTGGTGCTTGTTAACAGATTTTTTTTTTAAAGATTTTATTTATTTATTTGACAGAGAGAGAGATCACAAGTAGGCAGAGAGGCAGGCAGAGAGAGGGGGAAAGCAGGCTCCCTTCGGAGCAGAGAGCCCGACGCGGGGCTTGATCCCAGGACCCTGAGATCATGACCTGAGCCGAAGGCAGAGGCTTTAACCCACTGAGCCACCCAGGCGCCCCTGTTAACAGGTGTTTAACAAATGTTGAGGTATTGGCAGAATTTGGTCCAAGATAAGCTTCCATTATAATCTGGAAGGAAGCCTTTGGGGTGGTAGCTAACCTTCACTTACTTGGAAATATTGCTCTCTATTGTTAGCTACCAGAAAGAACCTAAGAGCTGTACAGTTATAGGTGTATGGACTGAAAAGGACAGAGACAAAACTTACCAAAAACAGAATATCCAGACTATAGGGCGCATGTGAAATCCTGTTGTTTGCAGGGCTTCCTACATAATTAAAGGGCCAGTGTGAAATAAAAGAGCAAAATTAAGAACTTCGAGGTACTGAGAGCAAAATATTAAATCAAGTATGAGGTCTTTCTGAGTGTGGAATCCTAAGGGATTGGCTCAAACTACATGCCTGTGAAGTCCGCCATTGCTGTAGGAGGAATACTAAAATAAGAAAAGAACATTCTTCAAATTAAAGCCCATCAACAATGGGTTACTTGTGAGAATAGCAGGCACTCTACCACGTGTTCTTAGCCCTGGCTTTGCACAAGGAATACCATAGAGAATTTGTTTAAAAGAAAACACATTATCCGTCCAGAACCAGATTAAAATGGGCAGGGCTACCAGGCAGCTGCCTGAAATATCAATCTGCAAGGGATACACTTAGGTGTTAGAACATCACAGAGAATGTAAGGAGACAGAGTTTCGTTTACCAAAACTCTGAGACAGGCTACTTTGTACAGTTGAAAAAAATATTTTGGAATGCCTTTCATAGTAGGTGGGTGGGTGAGTATGCACGACGCCTTCAAATATCAATAGATGGTCACTCAAGCTTTCTATGGAGGATGGCTTCAAACAGTTGCAGAACTTCCTTTAAGATGAGTAGGATACGTACTTTGGGATCTTGACAGTCTTTCTTGGGATGATAATCATCAGACATTCTTTATCCTTCCCCATGCTCCACTAAATAAATACTGAAAACATGAAATACCAGTTTTAAGGGGTAAAAAATATATTAGCCCACAAAGGGTCCCACTTTCTCTCTGGCTTTATGTAGGCTCCACCCTAAAAGATTGCTTCAGTGGGTCTGCAATACTTGATAGGAACATACGATTTTTAACAAGCTCACCAGGGTTTATGACGGATAGCAGTGCTGGCAATCATTGCTGTGGGTATTCGTACAGACCCTGGAGCACTTCTCTGGGACTTGGTAGAATGGTTCTAACTCGGTAGTTAGTTGCAATAGAGAAGGGTTTCACGATTTCCTCCAAATTGAATGTTCACTGTCTTCACTAATCCACTATCAATTACTTAAAAGAAAACATCTGCTTCAGGCAGATTGGTGCTATTTCCCAGATATGTTATGCGCATTTCTACCTCAGCCATTTTTGTTGTCATTCCCCACCTTTCAATCCCCCCCATTCCTTTTCCTTTCACCCTCTATCAAGCCTAACGGCAACTTTCCCCTTGCCTTCCAAACCACCCCAGTTCTCACTGACTTCTGCCAAGGGATATATGTGGTCTTCATTATCCACAAAATATGTAGGACCGTAGCCTATGTTAGCTCATACTATCACGCCTTTATTTATATCCATGGCTCATTATACCAATTATTTGGTGGCCTTCTTAGGAACAAGTAGTACTTCTGACAGCGTTCCAGTAGGGTAAGTGCTTGAGCATCACTTGCCATACTGACTTTTATCGGAAAAGGCCTCTGCCTCCTCATCTGATAAGTGTAGGTAACAATATTCACCTCATAGTCATTGTGGTACTGATATGAGAAAGTGTATATAAACAATGCTTCATACATAGTAGCTGACCAATAAATGGAAGGTCCTTTCCTTCATTTCTTAAAGGCTTGATTTCAATAGCTGCTTTCTTCGCGGTTTGTTTTTTACAGCTCTTGGACGGCCACGTCAGAGCACAGAGGGACAAACACTACAGAAGTTACTCAATTTGACTGTAAACAGACATTCATGGTTGATCTACAATTTGCTCAGGCTTGGTCTCTGGAAACATTTGGAATCACAACTGAGGAATCTAATTCTCAATAACATTTAATCATCTTTAACTTGCCTGGAGAAGCCTTTAAGACTTAGGTAACCTTCTTTTTTGGAGCCTCATCTATTGAAAGCCCATTTCAAACCACTGTAAAATGTTTTTTTATGGCAAGCATCAGTGGATTTCACCCATATTCCTTATCATCTGATCATGACTCTATTTGTTTCTGTGCTATGCTCTCAAGAGGCTGGCAATGCAATCAGGGGATCTACTATTATATGACCGGAGCATATATCAGTCAGGATGGGCTAGGTTATGCAGCAGTGCAAAAGAGCCTATAAACCTCAGTGGCTAAAAGAACAAAGGCCTATTTCTGGCTTACACTCCATGTCCATCTTAAATTGGCCAGGAGTGGGGATGTAGAGCAGATCTGCTCTATATTATCCTCACATAGCAACACAGACTGAAGAAAGCTCCATCTCCTTCTACAATGAGAAAAGGAAATGAAGTCAAACATGGAATAGCTCATAGGGATGCTGCATGGAAGCTCATATTTCACTGACTAAAGCAGGTCACTTAACTGTGCCTATCTTCAAAAAGGATGGAGAAGTACAGCTCAACCATGAGCCTAGAAGGAAGAAAAATGAAATCTTTATGACGTGCTTTAATGACTATTATAGAGAGGAATTTTATTCTGCATGACTAATGTGTATATTAGTTTCCAACTGGCCTGATTTTTTTTTTTAAGACCTGGAGTATGTACTATCATGACTTTGGAGATCTTCTCCCTCAATAGTTAAGCAAGCACCAATCTTTTCGCCATTTGAAATAGGCTTCATATCTATGATGTCAGTACTTTAAGATCAGTTGGGCCATGCAGTGAGTGAAAGACATAAATGTAAAAGAACCACTGATGAGTTTTGGATCTCCCATTTTTCTTGTAGACATAGAAAACTATATCTAATTAAAACCTTTAGATATTACATTCTTACTATGTGCCAAAATTTATACTGGAGATAAAATTATGACTGACATTTCTGATTGACACATTCTTTAATAGTAAGTCTTACTGGACATTATACAGCAACATATTCATAAAGTATTTGCAAAATTCAAGATAATGTTTCCCTTTAATTTACAAAGTAGGGCTTTAAATCTGATTCAGAGTCTCTGAGTTCAAAAATTCCTACTTAGAAAAAAAAAAAAAATGGGGCACCTGTGTGGCTCAGTCAGTTAAGAGTCGGCCTTCGGCTCAGGTCACAATCCCAGGGGCCCTAGTATCAAGCCTGCTTTGGGCTCCCTGCTGAGCAGGGAGCCTGCTTCTCCCTTTCCCTCTGCCCTTCCCCTGCTTGTGTTTGCGTGCGCGCATGCACTCTCTTTCTTTCTCTGTCTCTCACACTCTGTCTCTCCCTCTCAAATAAATAATGATTCCATTGTAAGTATATGTCAAGTTCTACCTTTTTAAACTTAACTATCAGCATAATTTTATGTATGTATGTATATATATATATATATATATATATATATATTTATAGATATTTTCCTAGTAGATACTTGATACAGACCCTTGGAAGTGGAAAAAATGAATCAATACAATGCCATGGAGAATCAAAGAAAATATTTGGACTCCCCATTTTCGATCTTGCTCTGTTTTCGTGTTTGTGTAAGTAATTGCTCTTGAATCCTAAACCATGGAAAAGTGAAACTTTCACAGGATAAAAAACAGCAATTTCTACTTAGATGCCATGGTTATGTGATATTCATTGGTGAGCTACTGTATCTAGAAACATCAAGAAGCCAGATGTAAAGAGCTACTAGAATGATAAAATAAAGACTGGGACACCATTAAATACCATGGATAAACTTAACGAAATAGTCTAATAATCATAGAATAATAGTTTTGGAAGGGAACTTAAAGGTCTTAATAGAAGAGAATATATCACAGGATGCTATATTTATCAGAGTCTTTTTTTGGGGGGAGCAGATGTTTTTTCTACAAATGTTTCTAGAGCAACAGCTGTGTACCAGTCACTTGCTAAAGGCTAGGAATATCACAAACCTTTACCTCAAAAATTTGATCATTTTGTCAAAAAGGAATAAAAGAAAAAAGACAACTATAAATTGATTATATTCTAATAGAACTGGCTATAACGTGTTTTGGGAAAATAGAAGACTGATTGGTGGTCTGTGGACATGGGAAATGCTGCACGAGTAGATGTACCTTGAACAAAAAAAGAGGATACAGGGAACAGAGAAGTAAGCTTAAATTCTGGAATACCAAAAGGACATGCTAAAATAAGGAAAGGGTAAGAAGTTTGGTATAACTAGAGCAGAGTAATGGGGGTAGGAGGGGCACAAAGAATGATTCAAATAAAAATTGGAGCCAGATCTTAGATGGAATTACATTTGAGGCTACAAGGTTTCAATGGCAGCTCATGGAGGGATTATCAACAGGAGAATAATATGAAAGGATCTGTATTTTAGAAAGGACAATGTCAGTTTTTATTTTATGTTTATTTTTAAGATTTTTTTTGAGAGAGAGACAAAGAGAGCACAAGGTGAAGAGGGGCAGAGGGAGAAGCAGACTTCCCACTGAGCAGGGAGCCTGGATGCCCCATCCGTTTTTTTTTTTAAATTAAGTTACTAAATAAATAAATAAATAAATAAATAAAAATAAATAATAAATAAACACACACACACACACACACACACACACACACACACACACACACTACACAATGGTTGGTTTATAACCTCCTGAAGAGCTTCCTAGGTGTAATGTGAAACTGGAGGGCAAAGAGAAGCAGGAGAAAGAGGTGGGGGAGGGGCACCTGGGTGACTCAGCTGGTTAAGTGTCTGCCATCTGCTTGGGTCATGATCCCGGGGTCCTGGGATCAAGCCTCATGTCGTCAGGCTCCTTGCTCAGTGGGGAGCCTGCTTCTCCCTCTCCCCCTGCTGCTCCTTCTGCTTGTGCTGTCAAAGAAATAATATTTAAAAAAAAAAAAAAAAAAAAGGAAGAGGCTGGCCACTCTAGGGTGGTAGATAGCAAGTTTAATAAGCAAAGGGAAGTCACACAGGAGGCTTCTCTTGGGTGGCAGCAAAATGAATAGATTTCCACACCTGCCCACCAAATCTTAGAAGTTTATATAGAGAAAGGCCTTAACTGGATTCAGTCAAGTATACTGTGTAGGTGTTCTCAACATCACATCACTCTCAAGGGTACATCCTTGAAACAGCCTCTGGGAGCTGGAAAGGCAAGCAAAAACCTGCATTCTAAGGACACAGGAGGTGATGAAAAGCCTCTGATCACCCGGGCCCTGCTCACAGGTCAACAGGTGGTCATGTCTTCTTGATGAATTTTCCCAACATTGACATGTTCTGGCTAGCTACTTTTTGTATTCTTATTATACGAATTTGGTGTAACTTCTTCTCTAATCACTTTGGTTATAGTACAATCAAAAGCAAACTTGACCTTTTAACACTTAACTCCTTTTTCTCTTATTCTATTAGAATTGGAATTGTTCTTTATCTGTAGGAAGGCAAGAAAATTCACGGTCTTTCAGACTCAGAGAGGTTACTTAGAGCTTGGTTGGAAACCCTCTTTGCTAATTAGTAGGACTGGTCCTGTGGACCAACTTTCTAGCAGGAAAATCATCCATCCCTCTCTCATTATTTTGTTGCTTTTTAAATTTTTAAAATTTTAATTCCAGTATAATTAACAGTGTTATAATAGTTTCAGGTATACAATATACAATTGTATACAACAATTCCATACATTACTCAGTGCTCATCATGGTGTCATCTTAACCTCCTTTACCTGTTTCATCCATCCCCCCCACCCATCTACCCTCTGGTAACCATCAATTTGTCCTTCCTCCCTTCCTCTTCCTCCTTTTTTTTTTTTTAAGAGATTTTATTTATTTACCTGAGAGGGAGAACACAAAGGGGGAGAGGGGCAAAGGGAGAAGCAGACTCCCCACTGAGCAGGGGAAAAGCAGACTCCCCACTGAGCCTGATGCAGGGCCCAATCCCAGAACCCCAGGATCATGACCTGAGCCAAAGGCAGACCCTTACCCAATTGAGCCACCTAGACACCTGTGTTTTTTCTCTTTTTCTTTGTTAGTTTGTTTCTTAAATTCACATCTGAGTGAAATCATATGGTATGTGTCTTTCTCTGACTGACTTATTTCACTTAGCATTATACCCTCTAGATCCATCCATGTTGCAAATGGCAAGATTTCATTCTTTTTTATGGCTGAGTAATATTTCACTGCACACACACACACACACACACACCACATCTTTATCCATCTATCAGTGGACCCATGGGCTGCTTCCATGCCTTGGCTATTGTAAAGAATGCTGCAATAAACATAAGGGTGCATATATCTCTTCAAATTCATGTCTTCATATTCTTTCGGTAAATACCTAGTAGTAGAATTACTGGATCACATGGTAATTCTATTTTTAATTTTCTGAGGAACCTCCATCCTGTTTTCCACAGTAGCTATACCAGTTTGCATTACAACCTGCTGTGCATGAAGGTCCTTTTTCTTCACATCCTCACCAATGCTTGTTGTTTCTTCTGTTTTAGATTTTAGCCATTCTGATAGGTGGGAGGTGATATCTCATTGTGGTTTGGATTTGCATTTCCCTGATGATGAATGATGTTGAGTTTCTTTTCATGTGTCTGTTGGCCACTTGGATGTCTTCTTTGGAGAAATATCTATTCAGGTCCTCTGCCTATTTTTTTTAATTGGATTATTTGGTTTTTGGTGTTGAGTTAAATAAATTCTTTATGTATTTTGGATACTAACCTTTTATTGAATATGCCATTTACAAATATCTTCTCTCTTTTTTGTAGGTTGTCTCTTAGTTTTGTTGATTGTTGTCTTTGCTATGCAGAAGATTTTTATTTAGATGTAGTCCCAATACTTAATTTTTGGTTTTGTTTCCCTTGCCTCAGGAGACATAGCTAGAAAAATGTTGCTATGGCTGATGTCAGAGAAATTACTGCCTGTGCTCTCTTCTAGGATTTTTATGGTTTCAGGTCTCACATTTAGGTCTTTAAACCATTTTGAGTTTATTTTTATGTACGGTGTAAAAGATTGATTCAGTTTCATTCTCTGGCATGTAGCTGTCCAGTTTTCCCAACATACTTTGTTGAAGAGACTTTCTTCACTGAATATTCTTGCCTCCTTTGTTGAAGATTAATTGAGTATATAATCATGGGTTTATTTCTGGCTTCTCTATTCTGTTCTATTGATCTATGTGTCTCTTTTTGTGCCAGTACCATACTGTTTTGATTACTACAGCTTTGTAGTATAACTTGAAATCTGGGATTGTGATACCTTCAGTTTTGTTCTTCTTTTTCAAGATTGCTTTGGCTATTTGGAGTCTTTGGTGGTTTCATACAAATTTTAGGATTATTTGTTCTATTTCTGTGAAAAGTGCCATTGTCATTTTGATAGGGATTGCATTAAATGTGTAGGTTGCTTTGGGTAGTATGGACATTTTAACAATATTTGTTCTTCCAATCCATGAGCATGGAATATCTTTCCATTTCTTTGTGTCATCTTCAATTTCTTTCATCAGTGGTTTATAGTTTTCAGAGTACAGGTCTTTCACTTCTTTGGTTAAGTTTATTCCTAGGTATTTTATTATTTTGGGTACAATTCTAAATATGACAGTTTTCTTATTTTTTTTCCTTCTATTTCATTATTAGTGTATAGAAACAGAATGGATTTCTGTGTATTGACTTTGCATACTGCAACCTTACTGAATTCATTTAAGTTCTTGTACATTTTTGGTGGACTCTAGGGTTTTGTTTTTTTTTTATTGAGTATCATGTCATCTGCAAATAGTGAAAGTTTTACTTCTTTCTTACCAATTTGAATGCTTTTTATTTGTTTCTTCTCTGATTGCTGCAGCTAAGACATTCAGTAATATGTTAAATAAAAGTGGTGGAGTGGACATCTTTGTCTTGTTCCTAATCTTAGGGGAAAAATTCTCAGATTTTCCACATTGAGTATGTTAGCTGTGGGTTTTTTGTATATGGCCTTTACTATATGTTGAGGTATGTTCCCTCTAAACCTACTTTGGTGAGGGTTGTTATCACGAATGGATGTTGTACTCTGTCAAATGCTTTTTCTGCATCTATTGAAATGATCATATGGTTTTAATCCTTTCTCTTGTTGATGTATCATGTTGATTATTTTGCGAATACTGAACTACCCTTGAATCCCAGGAATAAATTCCACTTGACTGTGATGAATGATTCTTTTAAATGTATTATTGGATTCAGTTTTCCAATATTTTGTTGAGGATTTTTTGCATCTGTGTTCATCAGAGATAATGGCCTGTAGTTCTCTCTTTTTTTTTTTTTGTAGTGTCTTTATCTGGTATTGGTATCAGGGTAATGCTGGATTCAGAATAAACTTGGCAGTTTTCCTTCCTCTTTTATATTTTGGAATAGTTTAAGAAAAATAGGTATTGACTTTTTTAAATGTTCATTGGGAGTTTTTTGATTACTGACTCAATTTCATTGATGGTAATTGGCCTGTTCAAATTTTCTGTATCATCCTTAATCAGTTTTGGAGGTTATATGTTTCTAGGAATTTACCCATTTCTTCTGGTTGTCTAATCATCCCTCTCCCATTATTGAGGTATTATTATAAGGGATATTTTCCTTAATTTTTCAATCACCAAAGGCTAGGATATGATACAGTAACAAACAATTCAAAATCTTCTTGGCTTAATATAAAATTTAAAAATATACGTATATCTTGCTCTTGCTGTCTGACCGTTACAGGTTGGCAGGGGGTTCTCTTCATTGTACTCATTCATAGAACCAGTGTGATAGAGCATCCAGGGCCTCAAAAGTTACCAAATACCTTGCCAGAAGGAAAAGAGATCAGAGGGTCTGGCCCCCGCAATTAAATTCCTCAGGAAGGGAGGCACATTTCCACCCAACCACATGAGGGCCAGGACGTACAATCTTACCATGAACACCAAAGACAGAAAATTGGTGAATAGTACTAATGACAAATATTCTTCCTTCCAACCATCTCACCCAGGGAACAGAGCAATTCAGAGACCCTGAAGTAAAAGCATGGCAGTGGTTGTATTTCACTGATGGCTGGTCAGGTAAAGGTATTAATTTGAAAATATGGTTTCTGGTCTGGGTCATTTTTCTTCTTCTTTAGAATCTTGTGTACAGTATGAAACAGTAGATCCACCAGCATTCCACAACATATAATTCTAAAGTTCAAGGACTATTTCTGGTTTGATAGTTTATCCTCATTATAAACAGGTAGCTCATTATCTGTATTTGTGGCACTGGATTCCCTAGTATTAGATCATTGTTTTGATTTGTTGCCCAATTTGGGTTGTTCTGTCTTTCTTTTTTTCAAATCGCATTTCTATAATCTTAAAAAATAATGTCTTTTATAGCGTTGAGGTATCAGACTAACTGTTCTAAAGTATAACAGGGCTGATTGTCAAGCCCTTACAATGGAGTGTTGATTTCTCAGGATGGAATAGACATGGCTGTAGTGACCTGTAGTACTGAAGCGCCTAGGATTATTAATTTGTAGATTTTTGAGCTATTTAGCTTGTGAGTCTGTTTAACTGTGACTACCAGAAAATGCCTATCCATCTACACTGTTATTTGGCTTTGTGATCTGAGTAGAGATTGTCCATGGCATTAAGCAGAATTGTCGACTCTGTAGTCTACCTTTCCAATGGCATCCTCAGCCACAGAGGAGCAGCACAGAGTAACTAATGGCAATACTGCTGCACTTTGACTGCAATTGGAGACAGGTAAGCCCTGAACATGGAAGCATACAGACTTTCTCCAAGTTTAGTACCTACTCAGTGTCAGAATACAGTTCAGTTTCTCTATTCCAGTGCCTCTCAAACTTTAATGTGCATATGAATATCCTGGAGATCTGGTTACAATACAGATTCTGACTCATTAAGTCTGGGGTGGAACCTAATAGTCTACAGTATTAAGAAGCCCTCAGGTGATACTGGTGCTATTGATCCATAGACCACATTTAGGGTGGCAAAGATCTCACCCCTCCCCAATATCTCCTTTTTTGTTTTTTTAAATAACGCTATGCCTGAACTCTGCCTAGGTCTCCAAATTTCCCAGGCAGATCAAGTTTTATAAGGGGTCATTTCTCAACAAGTTGTCTCTTGAGTATAACTTGCATGATGACTAATAGCCACCTTTAGGTGTCTCATAAATGGCTGCTTTAAAAAAAAAAAGTTACTTTTATTTAAGCACCTACTTTGTGCCAGTGGTAAATGTGTTACATACAATTTCCTATTTAATGTTCCAGTATGTATTGCTCTAGGAGATAAAGTTTTATTTTCCACCTTTTACAAGAAAGAAGAGTAAATTTCAGGGAGGTGAAATGACTTGCCCAGGTGCCAATAATTAGCTAATGCACTAAGGCCCCGGGCTTAAAATTTTGCCCTATATTATCCCAGAGCCTAGGCTCTTCCTCCTGAGCCACATTGTCTCTAAATGGGAATTTCATTTTCCTACCTGCTGAAAGCCCCTAACAAACCATTCTTTCAAGTCTGCGAAGTCACTGTGGGAGAAAAGGAGAAATGCCAGTAGCCTATTAGAAAAAGTTATTCCTTCCTCAAACAAAATATTCATGTTAAATAATGATAATATAAACTATTTCTTGCACATGCACCCCAATGTTTATAGCAGCAATGTCCACAATAGCCAAACTATGGAAAGAGCTCAGATATCCATCAAATGGATAAAGAAGACGTGATATATATATATATACACACATTTAATACACACACACAATGGAATACTACTTGGCTATCAAAAAATGAAATCTTGCCATTTGCAACAACGTGGATAGAACTAGAGGGTATTATGCTAAACGAAATAAGTCAGTCAGAGAAAGACAAATACCATATGATTTCACTCACATGTGGAATTTAGGAAACAAAACTGATGAACACAGGGGAAGGAAATGAAAAATAAAATAAGATAAAAACAGAGAGGGAGGCAAACCATAAGAGACTCTTAAGTACAGGGAACAAACTGAGGGTTGCTGGAGGGGAGGTAGGTGGGGGGATGGGGTAACTGGGTGATGGGCATTAAGGAGGACACTTGATGTAATGAACACTGGGTGTTATAGGCAACTGATGAATCACTAAATTCCACCCCGAAATTAATAATACACTATATGTTAAATAATTTGAATTTAAATAAAACAAACAAACAAAAAAAACCCAACCCCCTCACTATTTCTTGTTCCAAAGTCTCATTTTTAATAGAAATGGTCAGTAATGATATTATATTTCTTATGATATCATAGACCTTAAGTCATTTTTAGTAAATTTAAATTTTGAGGGACTACCTTCTCTTCTGTCTACTAATATTGGCAAAGTTAAATATATCCAGAGGAATTTAAGTGTTTGGAAATACACCTGCTAAATTATTGCTGCAAAAATGTTGTGATATGTTAGTAGGAGCAACACTGGATTTTAGAAAACAACTTGAAGTTTTCATTTATTCTTACATCAATGTCCAATCAGTGTTCCATTCTTATTGTGCACAGCAATTTTAATAAATTTTTACATAGTTGCAGAGGTTGTCATCTTCTTCAAATTATTATATGTCATTTATAGCACTGAAAAGGCTGTTACTCTCTTGTTATCATAAACCTCTTTTAAAGATTATTGTATCTAATATGGAAAAATAAATTGATTTTGATATTTAATTTAGACTATAGATGGGCCAATTGTGAAATTTAGAATCAAATTAACTTTATTCCTTCATTTTCTAGAATTTTCTATAATGGAAAAGTTGGTATTGATATCAAAAGACTCTACAAATTCTTACCATCAATAATGTATTTCCATCAACATCATAAGCTATGTTTTCTTCAAGTAACTTTTAAAACCTTGTGGTGCATTCATGAAAATTTTGTATGTAGATTTTTGGTTCCTGCATAGTTGTCCTTATAAGATTAACTTTTTAGAACACCATAACAAATTAGTACTGAATAAATACATTTAAAAGTAGATATTTTCAAAAGTATACTTTTGGCTTGTGATCTGAAATGTGTATCACTATTAACAGAATCAAAAGTGTCTAAAAAAGTAGCGGTCCCTGGGCAGTACAGTCAGCTAAGCGTCCAAATTTTGGTTTCAGCTCAGGTCATGATCTCAGGGTCTTGAGATCAAGCCCCGCGTCGGCTCCAAGCTCAGCAAGGAGTCCGCTGGGGTTTCTCTCTCCCTCTCCCCTTGCCCCTCCCTGTGCTCTCTCTAAAATAAGTAGATAAATCTTTTTTAAAAAGTATCTAAAAAAGCACTGCACATAGCCTCTAATTGAAGTTTTAGTGGCATGATGGCATCACCTTTATTTTCTCATTGAGTATTTGGCAAAGGCTTCAAATTTATGTGGGATAAAAGTTTTTCAGTGCGTTCCTACATCTCACTGATAACAAGAAGTATTGTTTAGTTTTTGGATATTTTAAAAATTGGCGGTGTCAGAAGGAATTTGATGCATTATTCACTCCAAGTAAAAAGTGCATAATAGGGAATACAGAATACTTTATAATCTAGATATTTTTCCAAGCATAATTTATTGTAATCCATTGTTTTCTATATATAATTTAGAAGTTATTGTATCCCTAGCCCCTCAAATAGTGTTTACCTAGATTTAGTCTCTGTAGGTAGTCCTAGTACATGTATATTATCTTTCTCCAGCTATGTCATTCCCTGGACCAAAAAAATGTCAAAAATATACACATGAAAATATTTGCTGTTGAGAAACTCACAAATTTAACAAAAATATTATCTGCTCAACGGGGATAACAATAATGTATTATAAAGAAAATAATTAGATACCTAACATTTATTACATTATTCAAAATTATTTCATTCATCTCATCTTCTATTATTTTATACTATTTCATTTTGTATCTAAACTTCCAAGTAATATATAGTATTATAAGGTACTGATGTTTGTGCTTTGTATGAATGTTTTGCCATAATATTATAAAATGTCCCCATGGTTTCCTCCAAATGAAGGTTTCATATGGTATAAAATGTCACCATGGTTTCCTCCAAATGAAGAAAATTCACTAGATCATATGAGTATCTTTTGAATGCTAGATTTTGTCTTAATAGTTGAACCAGCAACCAACAACAAAAAGAAGCCTCTGAGTATGAGGAGAATCAGTATCCAGAATCGCTACAAGATACTACCTAAAGATCCAGTTTTTGAAAACAAATTAAAAGACATGCAAAGAAATGAGTGTGATTCATATGCAGAGAAACAAAAACAGGCAATAGAAAATGTATTTCAGAGGGCCTAGATGTCAAATTGAACAAAGAATTAAAAGCAATAATTATAATTATGTTTAAAGAACGAAAGGAAAACATGCTTAAAGAAGTCAAGGAAGGAATGGGGCACCTAGGTGGCTCAGCTGGATAAGCATCCACCTCTCAATTTCAGCTCAGGTCAGGATCTCAGGGACGTGAGATCGAGCCCTGCTCTGGGCTCCCCAGTCAGGGGGGATTCTGCTTGAGATTCTTTTCATCTCCCTCTGCCCCTCTCCATGCTTGCATGCACATTCTCTAAGATAAATAAATTAAAAAAAAAAAAAAGTCAAGGAAGGAGGTGAAGGATAATATCAGCATCATGGTGGTGTTCTATGTCCCTCCTTTTTGTCTGTCCCTCTTAAACAATGAATTAGACATTCAACCATGAACATAAGTGCCTGTGTGGGAGTTGTGGGATTCAGCAAATTATGCCAAGGGACCCAGGTGGAGTCTTACCAACTCATGCATCCACGTATAGATAGGCGGATAGACCTTGAAACGGGCTGGGCAACCAGCAAAGCCAGCAAACCTGCCCCAACCTGTCTCACTTCAGCTGGGAAAAAAACTTAGAGTACACAGACTTGGGAAGATATTCACAAACGAGAGAGGATTTGCAGAAGCCTTCCTTCCTTCCAGTCTTTCCGAGGGAAAATTCCAGCACGCTATTGGAGCAAAAAATACGAGTTTGGGTGCAATAGAGACAGTAAGAGGAACTTTGCCAACACCACCCCTCCACCAACTCAGCATAGCATGGGTATGAACTATCTAGCAGAGGAGACCTCCCCCACTGGGGAAAAGGAAGGCAGTGAGTGAGTGCCAGGGCTATCCCAGCTCTGTGGGACAAGGCTGGGGAAAACCATTTATCTCCAGCAACACCCAGAGTACTAAGGAGAAACCTCCATGACTGGGAGCAGGGAAAAGATCAGGAAAAAGGCAGATAAGAATATCAAAGAGTATTAAAGGAACACAGTTCCTGCTGATTGTACTCAGGACTTCAGCAGGAAGTCCATCCACGAGCCTCTGGGAGTGCCTCATCAGAAATTCCCCCTACCAATTCTATGGGAAGCCCCAATACCTTCAGTGCTAAACCCACACCTTCATCCACTCTGCAGCATTATTCATAATGACCAAGATATGGAAACAGCATAAGTGTTGTCAACAGATGAATGGATAAAAAAGCTGTTGTGTATATATGCAACGGAGTATTATTCAGATACAAGAAAGAAGGAAATCCTGACATTTACAAGACTATGGATGAATCTTGAGGGCATTATGTTAAGTGAGAGAAGTCATACAGAGAAAGACAAATACTGGTGTCACTTATATGTAGAATCTAAAAAGGCTGAACTCATAAAAATAGATGGTGGCTACCAGGGGCTAGGGGATGGGGTATTTGAGGATATGCTGTTTAAGGGTACACAGTTGCAACTAGTAGATAAATTAGTCTTGGAGCTCTAATGCACAGCATAGTGATTTTAGACAAAAATACTGTATTATAAATTTCAAAGCTGCCGTTAAAAGAAAGGAGAGAGAGAATCTCCAGCAGACTCTGCTCTGAGCACAGAGCCCAATGCGAGGCTTGACCTCACTACCCTGAGATCATCACCTAAGCTGAAATCAAGAGTTGGACACTTAAATGACTGAGCCACCCAGGTGCCCCACAAAAGAGGCTTTGGGAACAAAGTTATATTACAATAAGGAAGCTATACCAGACAGTAACATGAATTCACAAAAACAAATGAAGAGAATCAACAATGGTAAATAAGATTATGTAACAAATTTTATAAATATGAACTTGTTCTCCTTTCTGTTTTTCAGCTTTTTACTGGGTAAAAAATATATATATAATTAATTGTATAATTATTATAACAATGTATTGTTGGGTTTGTAACATATATGAATGTAATATGTGTAAGAATAATAGTACAAAAAATGAAGTGTGAATAGAGCTATAAAGGAATGTTATATATGTCACTGGAGTTAGTGACCACTAAGAAAATGACTAAAAGTAAAAAAATTATTAAAAGAATTAAAATATTGCACTAGAAAATATTCACTTAGTCCAAAAGAAAGTAGGAAAGAGGAATACAGTGGAAAATGTTTGATATCTATACAAAACATAAAAGTAGAATGGCTAAGTATATCAATAATTATATTAATGTGAATATATTAAACAACCCAATCAAAAGGCAGATATTGTGAGGCAGGACCAAACCAAACCAAACCAAGCCAAATAGATGCAACTATGTGCTATCCACAGGAAATGTATTTTAGTTTCAAAAATACAAACAGGTTGAAATCAATTGTTTCTTAATCTTTAAATTTTGTAGGCAGCAAAATATACTGTCTATCCTCCATTGTCAAGTGTTCCCACATTAAAATCATCCTATTCAGATGGAAAAGAAGAAAAAGGAATTAATGTAATGCACCATTTTAACAGAATAAAGAACAAAAAATAATTGATCATTTCAATGGACACAGAAAAACAACTTGACAAAATTCACAAAACTAGGAAGACAATAGAAGAAAATTTCCTCAAACTGATAAAAAAAGCATATACAAAAAAGCCACAGCACACATCATATCTTTCCCTCTCAGTTTAGGAAGAAGATAGGATGCCCACTTTTGCCCCTTCTATTCAATATTCTACTAGAGGTTCTAGATAGGGGAAATTAGTCAAGAAAAAAAATAAAAGAGCACCCAGATTTGAAAGAAAAAACATAACATTATCTTTATTTACAGATGACATGGTACTGTATATAGAAAATCCTAAAGAATGCAAACATACACACACACGCACACACACATCCATACACACATATACAAGCACATGCGCACGCATAAACTCTTAGATGTAATAAATGATTCAGCAAGGCTACAAGACACATGATCAACATATAAAAATTGTATGTTTTTGCACTAGCAATGAACACTTCAAAAAATGAAATTAAGAAAATAATTCCATGTCTAAAGCATCAAAAAGAACAGAATATTCAGGAAAAAAATTTTAAGAGTATCAAAACTTATACACTGAAAACTCCAAAATATCATTGAAGAAAACTGAAGATGATTTAAGTAAATGGAAAAACATCCCATGTTCATAAATTGGAAGACTTAATATTGTTAAGATGGCAATACTCCTCAATCTACAATTTCAATGCAATCCTTATCAAAATCCCAGTAGTCTTTTTGGCAGAAATTGACAAGCTCATACCTAAATTTATGTAGATAAACAAAAGAACCAAAAAAGCCAAAATAATATTGAAAAAAAGTGAACAAAGTTTGAGGGATGACACTTCCTTATTTTAAAACTTACTATAAAATTACACCAATCAAAACTGTGGTACTTGCCTAACAACAGACATATAGATTAATGGAATAGAAGAGAGTGTCCAAAAATAAACCTATATGTTTCTAGTAAGTTGATTTTCAGTAAAGGTGCCAAGACCATTAAACGGGGAAATGGTCTCTTCAATAAATGGTGTGTGACAACTGGATATCCACATTTAAAAGAATATATTTGGATTTCTCATACTATATACAAAAATTAACTCCAAGCAGGTCAAATACCTACATTTAAATGCCAAAAGTATAAAATTCTTCAAAGAAAACACAGGTATAAGTCTTTGTGACTTCAGATTAAGCAATTAGTTTTACTTTTGCAGTAAAGCATAATAAGGGGAATAAAAACAGATAAATTTGATATCAATAACTTTTGTGTTTCAGAGGACACCATCATACAAAGTAAAAACACTGCACACAGAATGAGAGAAATATTTTCCAAAATATCTTCTAAGAGATTCGTATCTAGAAAATATAAAGAACTCATACCACTCAATAACAAAAAGACAAAAAACCCAATGAAAATATAGGCAAAGGATCTGAATTGACATTTCTCTAAAAAATATGTACAAATGGCCAAAATCACATTAAAAGATTCTCAATGTCATTACCAATGCAAATTAAAACCATAATGAGATACCATTTCACACATACCAGGATGACTGCAATTAAAAAGTCAGATAGTAACAATTGTTGGTGAGGATATGGAGAGTTTGGAGCCCCCATATACTGGTGGTAGGAATGTAATATGGTGTTAACATTGTGGAAAGTAGTCTGTGGTTTCTCAAGTAGCTAATTATAGAGTTCTCATATAATGTAACAATTTCGTTGCTAGGTGTACCCAAAAGAAATGCAAACAAACATACACACACACAAAAATGTACATGAATATTCATAAATACATTACTCATAATAGCCAAAAAGCTGTAACAACCCAAATGGCCATCAAGTGATGAATGAATAAAATGTAGTATATCCACACAATGTAATATTCAGCAATAAAAACAATAAGGTACTAATACGTACTACAAATCTGGATGAACCTTGAAAACATGCTAAGTGAAAGAAGCCAGTCACAAAAAAACCATATATTGCATAATTCCATTGATATAAAACGTACAGAATAGACAAATCCATACAGACAAAATGTAAGTTAATGGTTGCTATGGATTTAATGTTTGTGTTCCTCCAAAGTTCATATGTTACAGCCCACACACCCAGTGTGACTATATTTAGAGAAAGGGCCTCTCTAGGAGGTCAAATGGGACCATAAGAGTGCCTTGATCTGTCAGAATATGTATTTTAATACGGGACACCAGAACATTCACTCTCTTTTTCTGCACTCTCACACGAATGAAAGGACAAGGGAGGACATAGTGAAAAGGTGACATCTTAAAGACAGGAAGAGAGTCCTCATTAGAAACCAAATTGTCTGGAACCTTGGACTTCTAGTCTGCAGAACTGTGAGAAAGTAAATTTCTATTGTTTCAGCTACTCAGTCTATGGTATTTAGTTATGGAACCTCAAGTGGATGGATACAGATTTTGGTACTGAGAATGGGATACTGCTGCAACAAACACTTAAAAATGTGGTAGTGGCTTTAGAACTGAGTAACGCATAGAGGCTGTAGGAATCTTGAAGCGCAAGCTAGAAAAAGCCAAAATTGCCATGAAGGGACTGTTGGTAGAAATACAGATATTACAGGTAATTCTGGTGAAAACTCAGAAAGAAAAGAGGTGGAGAGAAAGCATCTATCTTCTTAGAGAATATATGTATCTTCGTACCATCATATTGGTAGAAGTATGGATGCAAAAGACCATTCTAGTGAGGTCTCAAACAGAAATGAGAAATAGCTTACTAGAAACTGAAGGAAAGATGATCCTTATTACAAAGCGGCAAAGAACTTTGCTGAATTGTGTTCTAGGGTTTTGTGGAAGGTATAACTTGTAAGAGATGAAATTGAGTATTTAACTGAGGAGATTTCTAATCAAAATGTTAAAGGTATGGCTTGGTTTTTCCTTACCACTTAGAGTAAAACACCAGAAGAGAGATAAATTGAAGAAATTGTTAAGCAAAAAGAAACCAGGATTTAAAATTTGAAAAATTTGGGACACCTAAGTGGCTCAGTGGGTTAAGACCTCTGCCTTCGGCTCGGGTCATGATCTCAGGGTCCTGGGATTGAGGCCCTGAGTCGAGCTCTCTGCTCAGCAGGGAGCCTGCTTCCCCCTCTCTCTGCCTGCTTCTCTGCCTACTTGTGATCGCTCTCTGTCAAATAAATAAATAAAATCTTTAAAAAAAAAATAAAAAAATAAAATTTGGAAAATTTGTAGTCTGTCCATATTGCAAAGAAAAAGAAGAAGCAGGTTTCAATGGAACACTAAGGGTATGGCTGAACAACTATTTGGTAAGGAGATTAATATGGGTGTGAACCACACATTTAATTAGCCATCTCACCAGAAGTCAGGGATGGAGATGAGACTATACCAGGAAATACACTGTTTGTTTGGACCAAGGGGAATAGGACAGGATAACAGTTACTCAGTTAAGAATATGCTTTATCCTTAAATAGGAAAAAAGGAAGAATGACTGTGAAGGTGATCCAGAAATCATCAGGGCTGCTCCTCCCACCATAGGCTCAGGAGGCAAAGCTGTTTCCTCAGTCTCAGCAATTTCAGAGGGTAGGACCTTCTCAGTTTCAAAGGGCAAGGTGACCCCCACCCAATGGCTTGTGGGGCCAACTCACAGAGCTGAAGGGGAATAGCTACACTGCAGGGCTTGGGGGGAGCTATCCTGCCACCCCAACGGATCTGGAGGGCAGAAAATGGAACCAGAGAGGATTATTCTATAGCCTAAAAATCTAATGGAATAGGTCTTGTTAAGTTTTTTACTTGCTTGTGATCCGTCACCCCTTTCTTCCTTCTAATTTCTCCCTTTTAAAATAGGAATGTCCAACATATAACTGTCCCACAATTTTATCTTGGAACGACACAACTTGTCTGGCTTCACAGGTTCACAGTTAGAGAGAAATTTTGTCTCGGGATGAATTATACCTTGAGTCTTAACATATCTGACTTAGATGATATTTAGATGAGACACTGGGCTTTAGAGTTGGTGCTGGAATGAGTTAAAATCTGGAAGGCTGTTGGGATGGATAGAATGTGTTTTGCATGAGACATGCATGAGTTCTGGTTCAAGATGGCAACATAGAAAGACTGTGAACTCATCTCCTCCATGGAAAACACCAAATTATACTTAAAAAAAAATATTTTATTTATTTACTTGACAGAGAGAGAAAGAGAGAGCACAAGCAGGGGAAGTAGCAGAGGGAGAGGGAGAAGCAGGCTCCCCACTGAGCAGGGAGCCTGATGTGGGGCTCGATCCCAGGACCCTGGGATCATGACCTGAGCTGAAGGCAGACACTTAACCAGCTGAGCCACCCAGGCACCCCCAATTACACTTAATAGAACAATTTTCCCTGAAGAAAAACTGAGGTCTGACAGAACAGCCACTGAACAACCAAAGATAGAACAGCAAGAGAAAAAGAGACATGCCACAGTTCAAAAGCAGAGCTAGCATAAACACCCACAATTCCAGCCAGCCGGCAAGTCACCAAGCACACACAGTCTGCATAGGGGACACAATACACAAGACCACTCCTTCAACTTTGGGAGAAGTATCTGTTTTGCCTAATCCACAGAAACAAACACAGAAAGTCAAGCAAAATAGGGAGATAGGGGAATATGCTCCAAAAGAAAGAATAAGAAAAAAAAACTCGGAAAAAGAACTAATGAAACAGAGATAAGCAATATGTCTGATAAATAAAGTAATGATCATAAACTCAGTGGGCTGGAGAAAAGAATGGAAGAACTCAGTGAGACCTTCAATAAAGAGAAAATATGGGGCATCTGGGTGGCTCAGTCATTAAGTGTCTGCCTTTAGCTCAGGTCATGATCCCAGGGTCCTGGAATTGAGCCCCGCATTGGGCTCCCTGCTCGGCGGGAAGCCTGCTTCTCTCTCTCCCTCTGCTCCTGCTTATTCCCTCTCTCGCTGTATGTCTCTCTGTCAAATAAATAAATAAAATATTTTAAAAAAATAAATAAAGAGAAAATATTAAAAACAATCAGAGTTGAAGAATACAATAAATGAAATAAAAAAGACATTAGAGGGATCAACAGTAGATTAGAGGATGCAAACGAATGTATCAGTGCTCTGGAAGAGAGGGTAATGAAAAGCACGTGAAGCGAACAGCAAAGACAGAAAAGAATTTTTAAAGATGAAGATAGAGTAAGAGATCTCTTGGATAATATCAAGTGAGCAAACATTTGCATTATAAAATGAACCTGGACTATTTCCTGACACCATACACAAAAATAAACTCAAAACAGATTAAAACCCTAAACATCAAAAGCCCTGAAAGCATAAAAATCCTACAAGAGAACACAGTAATTTCTCTAATATCAGCCATAGCAACATTTTCTAGATCAGTGTCCTGAGGCAAGGGAAGTAAAAGCAAAAATAACTATTAGGACTACATCATAATAAAAAGCTTCTGCACAGCAAAGGAAATCATCAAGAAAACAAAACAAAACAAAAAAACCTACTGAATGGGAGAAGATATTCACAAATGATTTATCCAATAATGGGTTAATATCCAAAATATATAAAGAACTTATACAACTGAACACCCAAAAGCAATCCAATTAAAAAACGGGCAGAGGACCTGAACAGAGTTTTTTTCCAAAGACATTCAGATGGCCAACAGACACATGAAAAGACAACATCATTAATAGGGAAATGCAAATCAAAACCACAATGAGATACTATCTCATACTTGTCAGAATGGCTAAAATAAAAAACACAAGAAACACCAAGTGTTGACGAGGATGTGGAGAAAAAAGGACCCTCGTACACTATTTTTGGGAGTGTAAATTGGTACAGCCACTGTGGAAAACAGTATGGAAGTTCCTCAAAAAATTAAAAATAGAAATACTGTATGATCCATTGGTTCCACCATTGGGTATTCACCCAGGGAAAACAAAAACCCTAACTCCAAAAGATATATGCACCCCCCCCATGTTTATTGCAGCATTATTTACAATAGCCAAAACATAAAAGCAAGTGTCCATCAACAGAAGAATGGATAAGGAAAGTGTAGGTATATATACAATGGAATATCACGCAGTCATAAAAAGGATGAGACTGTCTCATTTATGAGCATCAGCATGGATGGACCTAGAGGATATCATGCTAACTGAAATAAGTCAGACTAAGAAAAACAACTACTATATGATTCCACTCATAAATGGTATCTAAAAAAAAAAAAAAGAATAAACAAATGAAAAGCAGGATCAGAACTATAAATACAGAGAACAAACTGATGGTTGCCAGAGGGAAGGGGAGTGTGGAATTGGGCAAAATCAGTGAAGGGGAGAGGGAGATACAGGCCTCCAGTTATAGAATGAGTAAATCATGGGAATAAAAGCAGAGCATAGAGACATTCAATGATATTGTAAGAGTGATGTGATGGAACAGATGGTAGTTATATCTGTTAACATAACATAATGCAAAACTTGTCAAATCACTAAGCTCTACACCTGAAACTAATGTTACATTGTATGTTAACAATACATTAGTTAATTAATTAATAAAGACATGCATTCTGAGGGGCCAGGGCATAATGTCATGGACAGAATAACAAATATATTTGGTGGTAACACAAACACCTAACCACTAGTGTGGCTGTATTTGGAGATGGGCCCTCTAAGGAAGTAATCAAGGTTAAAGGAGGTCATAAGGGTGGGCCTTTATCTGTTAGAATTAGTTATTCTTAGAAGAAGTAGTGATACCAGAGTGCTTCTCTGTCCCCAGCTCTCTTTTTCCCCCATGCCCACACATCAAGGAAAAGCCTTGTGAAGACAGAGTGGGGAGAAGACTTCTGCAAGACAGGTAGAGAATGCTCGCCAGAAGCCGATTCTCACATAGCCTCCAGAAATGTGAGAAAATAAGTTTCTTTCGTTTAAGCCACCTAGTTGATAGCGTTTTGTTATGGCATCCCAAGCAGACTAATACAGTTGCTTATGTCAGGGGGATAGGTATTGTGGGAAATAGTGAGTATGAATTTCTTTTTTGGAGTGATAAAAAATGTTCTAAAATTGATTGTGCAATGGTGGCACACTATGAATATACTAAAAAACAATTACATAATTTAAATGGGTGAGTCCATGGTATGTGAATTATTTCAATACAGCTGTCAGTAAAAAAAGGTTAAATCATGAATATTATATTCTTAAATTATGCTGAGTTTTTCCTCACAAGTTTTCTCTGTTCTATAGCCAACTTCGATTCTGAATACTAAAGCCCACTATTGATGTGTAGTTTATTTTGTTCACATTTTCTAAAAATATGCACCCAATTATCTTCAATTGATTTTTTCAATCCACAGAGTGTGAACTAGAGGAAAAAAATATTAAATCCTTCAAAGTAGAATAAATTAACCAGGATCTATTGATGTCTTGTCCTGCATCATTTGGAAGAATTCATGTAAATATGTTTTTGGAAACTTCCTACCCTTTTAAAGTTAAATCTTCTATCTGAGGTGGATAATTTTCCACCAGAGTGTCACAACATTTAATAATGAAATTACATAGCCATGTTCCTGAATTGGTAAAAACTGCATTTTTGAAAAACTGAATTACTGGGGTTTATCTTGTCCATTTTTTTTCTTAAAATTCAACAGGTATGTTTTATGTGTATGTAGAAGGTATCTTAATACACTACTCCATCAGGGAATTATCTATTCTGTATTCTACTGCAAGTCATAGTTCTCAATTAATTTCCTATTTATTTCCCTGGCATTTTATCTGTTTTCCCCAACATTTTATTCATTGCTCCAAATAATTTTCTTTTATATCTTTCTCAATGCCTTTTTGATTTCTGCTCTCTGATCCTGATATGTACTTTAAAAAATTTCTTTCTAATTTATGTAATTTCAACAAATAAAACATCCACAATATAGTTATTGGATTATTAAAAAGAATCTCTAGTCTATGTCTGTGTAGTATAGTTTACTAAGAGTAATACATGTTATTTATTAAATAGTAATTCATGTCATAATATAGGTACTTTATTTAAATTGGGGACACAGCAATATCATCTGGTACAGTAAGCAATTGGCTGATGATATGAACTGGAACATAAGTCAAATTCTGATTAAATGTGAGTGAAGCCCAGGAATTTGTATTTTTACACACGTTGCAGGCCATTCTTACATGTAGCCAGAGTTAAGTACCACTCAATCAGGTTGGTGATGTTAAGTGATCTTATCTGTTCTGGATCTATGGGACTTTCCCAAATGAAAATCAGTATACAGGGTGGTCTATGAAGCTCTCAGTTTCAGTGGCACACACACCAGGCATTTTATTTTAGCTCCCAAACATTATGTTTGTATTTTAGAGACAGTCTATACTTTTATTCTCTAGCTCATGACATGGCTGACTGGTTAACAGTGGACCAGGGAAGACTACAAAGGGCTGGCCTACAAAACCAGGAGATCCAGCCAGAGGTGCTAGGAATGAGGGGGAGGGTTTTAGTAGAGTCAAACAATTAAACTATCTACTATGGGCAAGGCACCAGGTACTTACATGGAAATGCACTGGACATGGAATTAGAAGTCCTGTGTTCAAATCTGATTACCTATACTGACTTGCTATGAAATAAAGTGTGATGATTAAAAGAGAAGGATGCAATGATATGGATGGAACTAGAGAGGACTCTACTAAGCAAAATAAGTCAGTCAGAGAAAGAAAAATACCATATGATTTCACTCATATGCAGAATTTAAGAAACAGAACAAACAAAAAAAGGGGAAAATGAGAGAGAGAGAGGCAAACCAAGAAACAGACTCTTAACTATAGAGAACAAACTGATGCTTACCAGAAGGGAGGTGGGGGGGAATGGGTGATCTAGGTGATGGGGATTAAGCAGTGCACTTGTGATGAGCACCTGGTGATATATGGAACTGTTGAATCACTATATTGTACACCTGAAACTAATACAACACTGTATATTAACTAACTGGAATTTAAATAAAAACTTGGAGAAGAAAAAAAATTTTTAAAAGAGAAGGTGCTGGATCAGACTTCTTAAAGTTCAAATGCTGGCTCTATAAATTCCTACTTAACGAGCTGCAAAACTATTATGCACTTCAACGGCCCCACCTGTATAATAGGTTTGACGATAACAATTGTATAAAATAGGTACTATTATAAGGATTTAATGAGATGATATGCATAAAACACATAAATCAATGTTTTGTACATTTTGATCAGAGTTAACTGTAGTTATTATTGCCCTTAATTTAAAATTAAAATAATATCTTCCCTATTCTTAGGCTTTTAGTATTAAATGTTATTTACACATTCATTTGTCAACATCCATTATGTATATGCTATATGGTGGGCATCACTGAAGACCACAGTATTTCTGTATCAAGATGATACAGAGGGGCACCTGGGTGGCTCAGTGGGTTAAAGCCTCTGCCTTCGGCTCAGGTCATGATCTCGGGGTCCTGGGACTGAGCCCCGCATCGGGCTCTCTGCTCAGCGGGGGGCCTGCTTCCCCCTCTCTCTCTGCCTGCCTCTCTGCCTACTTGTGATCTCTCTCTCTTTCTCTCTGTCAAATAAATAAATAAAATTTAAAAAAAAAGATGATAGAGAAACACCATCAAGAAGTTTATCATCTGGTATGGGAGATAAAACAAGTACATAATACAAACTGGAAGCATGCATGGTAGAAAGCAACCATGTGCTAAAACAGGTACAGATGCCATAACTTCCAGAGTTCTGGCAAAGGAATGATCACTTGCCACTGGAGCTATCAATAGGGGTTTGATAAATGTGCTAACATTTACTTCAAGGAAGAGCCTAAGGATCTGGAGATGAAAAATTGGGAGGGAAGAACAGAGCCATTCCTGGTGGTCAGGCAGTATGAGAAAAGTATGAAGGTGGTTAAAACTAACCATGTCCATAAAAGGATCATAAACTGTCAATTGCTCGTCGCTGCATTTTAAGTCTTGAACCTCTTGGCTCTCACAGAAAAACATCCATAAACATGATTGCTTTCTAAGACAAATAGGAAACCAGGGTATTGCACAATGATTTTTGCAAGAGAGCTTCGGCTTGTTGTTCATGAAGCATACTCAAATAGTAGCAGGATGTCGTCAACCCAGACCTAACCCAGTTTGCCTTTGTTAACTGGGCCAATTCCCACAGTGGAGAGCAGGATGAGAATCTGCTGACCTCCGTGCTACCCGTCGCCCACTCAGGCACATTAAAGGATGGGCATCCACTGCCAGTATTCCTAGCTGAGCTGCAGCTCACATTAGAGAGGAGAGAAAACTGCAGCCGCTGTATTTCTGAGCAAGCTGCTTGAATAAAAATAGAGATCTGCTGACTATGTATTCACTATATCTGCAGACATTTCCCAGCTGGGGAAATAGACCCCCCCAATTTTCCCCCTTTTGAACATTTACTTAAATTAGCCCCTCCACCATCCCTCCTTCATAAAAAAAGATAATTTTGTTGAATTAGTATTTTTAAAATACATTCATACTTGTATTTTTAAAATTCTACATTTTGTTCCAATTGTTCTTAACTGTTAATCATAAACTATCTGCTTTTCTTTTGGAGATAAAACAAGGCCTCCGTGTATTAGTCTCTGAATCTACTCATCAAATAAGTTTTTTTTTAATTAAAGAAAAAGAATATGAGCCCATGACATCATTAATGCATTAATAACTAATAATGCATTAATAAATGCATTCTGGAAACACTGAAGTTTTATAACTATCTAGGGAGATTTTAGAGAGCAGGTATGATATTTTCTTCATTCAAAAAACACTCTGAGGCCTTGTTCTAAGCATTCTGCATATATTAAGCTCCTTAATCACTAAAGTAGCCTTATGATGTGGGCCCTATTATTCTCATTTTGCAGTTGAGGAAACTGAGGCACAGTGAGATTTCATAACTTGTCTAAGGCCACTCAGCCAGAGTGTAAAGCAGAGGTAGGAGTCACACCCAGCCAGTCCGTGTCCAGGGGCCGTGCTCTTCACCTCCATACTATGCTACTTGTCTGTACAAATGATGATTTTAAGAACTGATACATTTTCACATCTGAAAAAAGAAACATCTAATTCCAAATGGGACTACAATCTCCTGTTTCTTACTTTTTTTTCTCTTGTCCTAATTCATGACCATTGACCTTTCTGCCTAGTGATAATATTATGCCCCATAGGAGAGAGATGAAATGGTCTTGCCTGCATGTAACAGTACTGTTAACACACTCTAGGATAACATCAGCCTCCAAACTAACAATAATATTGTACCTAAGGATGGAGTTGTTACACAGATTCAATGAGATAACACAAGTGTAAGTTCTGGTCATAAAGAAGACAATTAATTTACATTAGCTAAATTGAAAGGGATGGCAATACATGGTTTTCATGGTCTCTTCTACCAAAAATATTCTTCAGTTGCAAAACAAACAAACCCACACACCTTCATTAACCCCAACATTTATACTTGGATGAAAAACTTTTAAGGTCCTTTTTAATTAGAATGACAGATCCTGGGTACATCAAGCTTATAAAATTATAGATATTTCATTTTGTTGATCAGTGAAAATTTTTGTTATTATGGCATAGAGGAGAAATATAATGTAGTACTTAAGAGCATGAACTCTAGAATTCAATGGCCTGGGTTCATATCCAATTGTACGTACTGACTGTGTGATCTAACATGAGTTAGTTGTCTGTGCCTCGGTTACCTTGTCTGTAAAATGGGGCTGATAACAGCACCTAGTTCATTGGTTTGTCATGAGGGTTAAATGCATGGATTCATGTGGAATACTTAGGTCATTGCCTGGCACATAGTAATTGCAGCCTTCAGTGAAGTACAACACCCACACTTTGTGTGTGTGTGTGCACGTGCATTTCATTTTGAAGAAATCATGGAAAGGGCTGAATCCCACGTCTAGAATGATTTGTCATGGAATGGGGACAAAGCACATAGGACAATGAAGCAATCCCTGGCTTGCATTCATTCAGTAGAAACAAGATATCAAAGCCACAGTTGACCAAGAAAGGTCCCATGAGTTTGTAGAAATAGCAGGAGGGTATTTTGGACTTTCCACAATCAGGGGAAGTGTATTCTACTCACTCCTCTAACAACCTTGGTGTTGATGCATTTTATTTTATAGATGAAGATGCAGATGCAAAGAGAAGTTAAATAATGTGCCCAATTTTATCTAGTTTATCAGTAAGACTCCTCACTTTATAGTTGAGGAAGATGAGAACTAGAGAAATTAAAACAGCTAGTGTGTGTTAGTTGAGATAGTAAACTAGAAGTCAGTTTGACTTCTAATTCCAAACACCTGCCACTGCATCATACTTTATCTTCCTGAACAAAAGACTTGTGATTACTTGTGGGGAGGGGTTAATACTGAACACTATAAAATGCGTGAGATTGGTAGTAGGCTGCTTAAAACAGACAAGAGAAAGAAGGGAAGGAAGGGAAACAAACTTCATTTCTAGCCCAGAGAACTTTCCAAAAAGTACAGCTGGCTAAACTAGAGAGAAGTTCAAAAATATGTAAAATATACATTTATTTCTTTACTTTGTCAAGAACAGAAGACCATACAACCAGAAGTGTCCAAAATAGCCAGCCAGACAGACAACACTGCACTTTTATTTATTTTTGGCTAGACAGACACAGACAGACACAGACACATACACACAGTTGTTTGTTAAAACTCAAGCAAGTGCTATGTTGTTGGATACAACAAAATAAAAAATTGCCTGCTGGGTTTGCATATGAGAAATTGTGCCTCATTAACTTACCTCAGAGATTCCTTCATGATTTATAAGGACATATTACTTGGGGTATTAGAGCAATAAAGCCATTGCTTACAGATGAAGTATATAGTGTGGACCAGTCAATCTCCTGTTTCACAACATTCTTTAATGCAGATATTAGGTCAGAAAGACGGAATTTCTTGACCATACGTAGTTAGGTCCTGAGTATATTTCTTTTGCCTGCCTGAATGAATGAGCTAATGAAGCTTACAAATCTTGCATACAGAATCTTGAAGGAAATATTGTCTATTATTTTAGACACATATATTAAATATTTAGAGGCCTTGATTCAGAAATACGACTCGAGAACTAACATGAATGTGAATTCTGCAATAGTTTCAAGAAACATTTGGCAATTTTCCATCATAAGAACATCTTATCTTCGGTTTATATCTTAAGAATTAAAAATATCTCCAAGTAGTTTATGAAGTCCAACAGTCTCTTAGGAACTGATATACAATAAAGCAATGACACTGCAACACATTTTACCAAGTCTTCACTTTGGGGTTAGCTATCATTAAGTCATTCCAAACTGATAAAGAACAGCAAATCACTTAGATCAGGTCACAGAGTTAAAACTTAGAAGATTGAAATGGTAGTTTATGAATCTGACTAGGATAGCCAACCAATTTAGGTAAGTCTAGAGCTAAATGTGGCTTTTGCTCTGAATTTATGAAACCAGGCTAGGTCAATACAAACTCCAAGGAGATCAATTTATTAAATAATAAATCAGGCAAATGGGATGTTTTGTTGAAATACTAAAATATGTCAAAACACGAGTTCCATGGAGACACAGGCCACATACAGTAACCAAAAAAAAAAAAAAAAAAAAGCACTCTGTCATTGAAGTCAAATAGGAGGTAATTCCTGGTTCCATCACCTACTGGCCTCAGGTCAGCAGTTTAACCCTTTCTACCCCATTTCTTTCATCAGAAAATTGGGACTGTTTCACAAATATATCCCAGGGGTTATTATCATGCTTCTATCATGCTCTGCTTTACCATTTGACAATGTGAAGAAAACAGTAAGGAGTACCAAATTTGGAAACTTCCAGAAACTGGGTTTGTACCCCCAATTCAAGGCATGATGAGTCTATCATTGCAAAGAATATGTAAGCATGCAAATATTATTTGAGAAAGGGGTCAATGGATTACTACAGAAAATGAGCTTTAAATAGGTGTTAATTTTTTTTAAGATTTTATTCATTCACTTATTTATTTAACAGAGCGATACATAGAGAGAGAGAGGGAACACAAGCAGAAGGAGTGGAAGAGGGAGAAGCAAGCTTGCCGCTGAGCAGGGAGCCTGATGCAGGCTGGATCCCAGGTCCCTGGGATCATGACCTGAGCTGAAGGCAGACGCTTAACAACTGAGCCACCCAGGCGCCCCTGCGTTAATTTTTTTATATGTGAATACTCTTAAATAAAAAAAAAATCGCTATTACTTTTTTCCTTTACCATCCAGAAGCAGTAGAATAATTTTGATTCTATGCCCATATGACTTACATCTGAGGCATCCAGCACAGTGTCAATTGATCCCCCTAACAGCTAGTGAAAGGCAGACATTAGCCAAAGTTTATTTTAGCCATATGAGGCAAATAGTATAAACACTAAAGAAACTGCTGAAGTGTTTATTTATAAATATAATTTATAGCACATCATTTTCTAAATTCTGCCTTGTTCATCTCTTCACGTTTTGTTTTATTTTCCCAATTAAAAAAAAAGTTCCTTATATGCTACAGTTGGAAATAAGTATAAATCAGCTGCGGGAACTGTATAAAAATTAGATTTCTTATATATTCATTTCTCTCATTCACTTTAAACATTTGGTGTCACTATGTAAAATGCTTTTAATGTTTTTAGTTTTGATGATTTTTCTATTTGCATTCCAATTAATCAGAAATGATATGAAATGATACAATATGAAATGATACAATAATTATGTAATTAGGTAGCATATAAGTTGTGGACCTTATATGTGGATGTATCTAATTTAAGGCCTCTGGTTTCTAACAAGGACACCAGATGCTCTAAGTCTCTTGGCCATCTGGCTCTCTAAGGAAATCATCTTTTTCTCCTTCTCTCAGAATGCAACTCATATAACTAAAACCATTCTTATATATTAAACTACAAAGACTGATATCTCCTAGCTTTGCTAACTTATACAAGATACCACTATGGCAAGGTTATCAAGTAAAAATGCTAATGTAATATTTGTACATACACAGAGGAATAGTGTACAGAATATACCCAGATTCCTTCTTTTAGTGACGATTCTATTATAATTCACAACGAAATCTTGTCCATATTTAAATATTCCATTACAATGACAGTAGAGGAGAGACCCTGGAAGATCTATCCCAACCCCTTCATTTTACTAGTCCATAAGTATGGCCTGAAAATAAAATAAAATCAACTACGGCCTAGAGCTACAACTGGTCTTCTATTTTTCAGTGCACCCTCTACTGCTTTTTGCCACAATGCATTATAAAGAAAAATACTCAACAAGGAATTGCATAATAAGGGTTTCTCAATGAAACATTAATAAATTTCAAATACAAGAAAAAAGGAAATCTCACTAAAATGAGAAGTTCCCTCCATTTTTATAAGTCACTGTTTGAGGCCCGCCTTCTCATGCCCTACCGTATCCCACTAAGAATGTTGGTTCAAAGAAGCAGAAAGAACTGGGAACAAATTAGTTCTTCTGATGAAACTTATGAAACAGCGAGAGAGAGAGAGAGAGAGAGAGATCTAAACTGTGAAAGTGTTTCATAGATGTGATCTCCAGAAGTCAAATCCATGCTGTTCTGAAAAGAGTAGGCAAACATTCCCCTACAGCTTTCTGTCCCAAGTCAGTCAGCCTCAGCTGCACTCACACAAACTCCACACCAGTGTCCCAAAGCACCACTTTTAGAGCAAGAGAAAAGCTGTCGCTGTGTGTCAGTGTATCAACAAAAGAGAGATGAACATAGAAGATTACACAGATAAGAAATTTAGAGGTTAGGGGAAATTCCACTGAGGGAATATCAGGTCTAAAACTAATTGTTTAGCCCTAAACTGTTGGCAGCACTCTTCTGTTCATTTCAGTAAATTTTATCTGCATTTGGCATAATCACTGCTGCTACCCTGTTGATGATTATAGTTGCTGTGCGTGATGCTAGCCCATTGCCACCATAACAGCTGTGAAGCTGCCTGAATACGCTGGCATTTTATTGACAGCAGATCTTTCATTACAAAGCAAGGAAGAAAACCTAGATTTGGTCTATTCAGCTTCTGGTAGTGAAAGACTGTCATTCCCCAGAGTGCTGAGAACAGAGCAGCCAACACAGAGGCAACTGCAGTACCTCTGCCCAGAAACATTACAATCCGTCTGAAGTAGGAGAATGATGTTCCACCAAGGTTGAGGCACACTCATAACAGTTGAAGAAAATGTATTCCCATTCCGTGTCAGAAAGTATAATTGTTGATCTTACCTGGGAGTCTGGAGTTCACGGATAGCAAAAAACCAACTTAGCATGGATCAGTGCAAGGTACTGGAGTTTGGCTGGTTGGTTGTTGGTTTTTATTTTACCCTTGAGAAGATCGTGATCTTGTAAAGAAATAATAAATACTGAAAAGTAACAGAAGTTAAATTTCCAGTGAGGCAAACAAGAGAACAGTTTCTAAAGGTTAGGTTAGTCAGGGAAAATCTCTTGAAGGACCTGCTACTTCAAGCACAAGTAGGATCTTCACAGGCCTAGCAGAACAGGGAAGATTTCAAGGCAGGGAAAGTAACATAAGCAGAGGCAGTAAAGATGAACAGACATTGAGTGCTTGCAGTACAGTGAATAGGCCTATTTATCAGGAGTGGATAGTGGAAATCAGGTGGGAGGAGAAACTTCATGATGGATTATGGAAACCTGCCAGGTTTCATTTAGATTAAGATATTGTCCAAATATGTATTATTTTAAAGATTTTAAATAATCTTTATACCCAAGGTGGGGCTCAAATTTACAACCCCGAGATCAAGAGTTGCATGCTCTATGGACTGGTCAGTCAGGTACCCCTCCAAATATGTATTTTAAGTCTAGGGGCTCTATATGCTTAGGATGTGTTTAGGTCAATCTGGCTTCAAAAATGGGTTAGAGTTGAAGACAAAATAGAATACCTGTAAATGCAGGTGTTATATTTGTTTTGTACAGAGAGGTTCTTAACTTTGAAAATGACATTTGCTTAAATGATGATCATGATACTTAGAATTATAACCATGTGTCTGTTTGTATATATCACTATATATATGTGTGTACTTGTTATATTGGATAGGGCTCTGACCTATTGGATATAAATTTATATAATTATAAAATACATAAAAATAAATAAATAAATAATACAAATATATAATATGTAAATATAAACTATGTACACTTGAAAATTAATGTGGTAAATGTTTTTTTCTTCAAATACTTTAATGAAATGTCACTGAATTCCAGAAACCAAGTGAAACAAAAACTGAAGGGAAAGTTCATATGCTTTGGTTAGTATTCTAAGTAAAACCACCCTAAAACTTCTTTAGCTGGGCCTACCTAGTAACAAAACAACCAGAAAGTGGAAAGTCAGTTATTTAAATAACAGCTGGGCGGGGGTGGCGCCTAGGCGGATCAATAGGTTGGGCATCTGACTTTTGGTTTTGGCTAGGGTCATGATCTCAGGATTATGAGATCAAGCCCTGTGATAGGCTCCACGCTCAGTGAAGGTCTGCTTGGGATTCTTTCTCTCCATTCCTTTCCCCCTCCCGTTTTGCCCCTTCCTCTCCCTGCCCCCATGCTCTCGTGTGCTCTTTAATAAATAAGTAAAATCTTTAAAAATAAATAAATAAATAGGGGCACCTGGGTGACACAGTCGGTTGAGCATCTGACCCTTGGTTTCAGCACGGGTCGTTGTCTCAAGGTTATGGGATTGAGCCTCACGTCATGCTCCGTGCACAGCATGGAGTCTGCTTGAGATTCCCTCTCACTCTGACACTGTACCATGCTCTCTCTAACAAACAAATCTTTAATAAGTAAATAAATAAATAACAGCTTGGGAAACTATTTGGCAGAATGGAAATGTTTGGGATATTAATTTACATGAAAATGCAACATAGAAAATGATATATATTCACCTATGTTAACTATTGACCTATGGACAAGTACTAGCAAGAAATATGTACATTTAGAAGATACAGTTATGGGATTATAAAACATCACTGTTTAAAAATATAGGCTATTACTTATAATTCTTTCTATAGTGTCAAATGATAAATCAAGACAAATATGTTGACAATTTCAATCGTCATGTTAGAAAATGGACAAAGGACCTAGACTGTCTTAGAGTCTAGGCACTGGATGAAGAAAACATAGCGACATGGCAGTTATCTGGCCTGCATACCACCACTCCTCAGCCTGTGCCCATCACTAATCACTAATCAAACTTGGCCTTCTTTCCTTATCTATACAAAATTCCCTGAAGGCATTATCAATAACTCAGAACCTTCTCACAAGACAAAACCTCTGTGAAGCCAATAAATAGCTCTCTGCAGCAGATACTCAATGGAGAAAATCTTCCACGAAAAAACTAAAACCAACAGATACCAAAATTCCACTTTTTTTCTGAACCCACAGCTTCATATCCTTTAGGCCAAGATGTGTCCAAACGGATTCATCAAATTCTTATCTGGGCATAATTAAGCTGAGCAAGATCTTGGCAAGCACAAGTCTATTTTCATTTTAAGCATTTTGGAGAAAATTTAAAGAAAATATGGAAAACACAATAAAAGGATTTGATAAAGTCTAGATTTTATTTGCTTTGTCTATACAGCTTCCACTACTTCAGTCAACAATTCATTCAGATAAAGTAGGCATTTGCAGCTACCATTGGCAGGATATTTAAGGAACATGTGAAAAATGCTTCCAGTGTGGAAACACCTGCTAATGGACCTTCCCTCAATGTTGGGCTAGAGAAAATTCTCTTTTGTTGTTGTTTTTAATCTTAAATACTACTGTAGTATACTGAACATTTTCTTTAAGTCTCTTGAGTTGGCTTTATGTCCCTGGGCTGAAAATCTCATTAGGATGACAAGAGGGTAAAGTTTGTGTCATGGCCAGGACACACCTTTGAGAAAAACACCTTGATTCTGCCCTGATTATTGCCACCTTTACACCCACATCCGCCCCACTGCTCAGATAGTGTCCTCTCTGTCCATGTTTCAGCAATATATCTAGAGGTTCTATCCAACAATAACAAGCATAAAGACAAGGTCAACATACAAATTAAGTGAGAAGACAACAAGCCTGGGCAATAATCCTTCGTTAACTTGTGTCTCTTTTTCACCTTAGGGGAGTAATACTGCAAAAACCAAATACAGCCAGCACTGAACAACAGCAACTCTTTGAAACATTATCCTGCCCTCATACCTGTAGATATGTTCCTTACAAGGCCACTCTTAGTGTTAGATCAACACCTTACCTATCTTTCGTGACTCAGCATACTTGTTACATCTTCTATACTACTTGCCAAGACACAGTTAGTTTTTCTTCCCTTTTAAGCTCTCTACCTCTCGGTGTTTGCCTCCAGTACAGCACTTTCTCAATTCATTAATCACTAGTATTTTAAATTCCTTGAAGGTAGGGAATATGTTTCAGTAATTGTTATAATCCCAACAGAGTACACAATGCTGTGCATATAATAGACACCTAAACTTTCGCATATTGACTAAGGAATTATAGGTCTAGGTCACATATAAGAGTTGGAGGGGTCCTCTAATGGGATATAGGACCCCAGATACATCATGTAGTGTTCTTCAAAATGTTTGTACTCAGGTGAAAGCAAAAGGCAACTAGGGTAGTACATTTTTTTTTAGAAGTGTTCAAATAAACATTTAGCCAGCTGGAGGTATGGGAAAGAGAAGGGAATGATCTCTGTGAGAAGCTGAGATCATATCAGAATCACATTAAGTGAGGTACCCCCATTCCTACGATGTGCTACTTCTCTGTCTGGTTCCTACAGATTTTGTGTGTATGTGTGTGTATGCATGCACAAGTGCTTGTAAGTAAGACTGAAGACAAAGAGAGAACTTAGATATCAGCCTAAGGAACTTAGACTTAATTTCATAGGCAATGAAGAGGTTGTGAAAACTTTTGAGCTGGAGAATAAGCAGCCCAGACTGTACTTTAGACCAGTGGTTCTTAACCAGGGATGATTTTGCCCCTCTCACTCCAGGGACATTTAGCAATGTCTGGAGACATTTTGTTGTCACAAATGAGAGTGTTGGTGCCATTGGGATCTACTAGGTAGAAGCCAACAGGCTGTTAAACCTCCTACAATGAGCAGGTTAGGCCCCTGTTGTAAACAATTATCTGGCCCAAAATGTCTTTAATGCCAAGGTTGAGAAACCCTACTTTAGAGCAATGTTTCACAGAAACTATTTCATAAACACTGCTTCCCTGAGATGTCACTTGATAAAATGTTTTTACTTTTACATAAAAATGGAAAATGTCATTTATAATATACCTTTTATTCTTTTATTCAAATTATATATATTGAGCACTTGCTATTTGATGGGCATCATATGACTGTTCTGGAAATATACCAATGAAAAAGGCAAACAAACCCTTGCCCCCATGGGACTGCATGTTATATCGAAGATTTGTTATGTAAATTAACATGCTAAAGGCTCTGAAAAGTGCTGTCATAAATACTTTAATCCAGCATTTCCTAATAACACTTGACAACGCCCTTTTCAAAAACAACATACTCCCTATTAACATTCCTGAAAATTATCATTATTTGAAACAGTTTGAGAAACACAGCTTTTAGCTGATGAAGTAAGTGCCAGTGGACAGGATTATCAGACAGCATGAAGTCTGGATTCAGAGAGGCTAGCTAGGTTATTGTAATAGTCATAAAATAATAATGGCAATAGCCTGAAATACAGAATTACTGGTAGAAATGGAGAGAAGATGGATGGAAAAGATATTTCAGAGGTAGAAGCAACAGAACAGGGTGGGTGGCAAGGTAGGGGGATGAATAAAAGATGACTGACACTTTTAGCCTGGAAAGATGAACTCTGTTTTCAACATTTCGAGATCAAAAATATTCAGGCAGTGAAAAATATAGGCTTGGATATTGAGACTGGAGATTTGGAAAATATAACATAAGCCTTGGCTTTAAATCTGATTTTCAAGGGTAATCAGGGAGAGGGTTACGGACAAGGGAAGTACGGTCAGAACTTTGAGAGACAGCACCACTGAGGGAGTGGGTAAATAAAAAGAAAAATCATTAAGGAGGTGAAGAAATAGAGACTAAGGAAGAGATCCAGGGAATGGCTATGCTATAGGAGTCAAAGAAGCCTGCCAGTAGGTTCTGTCCCTTAGCTCAGCAAAGATGACATAAACAGAAGTAAGGTTCACAGCTCTGATACCATCAATTATACAAAGTGGATCACCTTTAGGGCCTGTTCTCAGATAGTGTACGACTAGGTCCTCCATAGTTCTTCACCATGGTGTGTCTGTCTAGGTCTTATACTTTGGACCTTAGAATGCATTGCCCCAAGCATTTCTTAGGCCTAGAATAAATACAGGCCCAGGCAATCAGCAGTTTCCCCCACTGTATTACTCTTTTCTTTGCCATTCTTATTACACTCTGGTGGTCTTCAGTGTCTGACATTCAGTTTTCCACTACCCAGTTCCCCTCAAAAGGGACTCTCTCTGGCTTATCAACTTAATGCATATTCTGTCTTCTCAGCCTAAGCCTAGGGGGAAAAAATTAAGCACAACTGTTAGCTTTGGTCTTCCCTGAAAAGGTTATAATTATCTAGGCCTTGCTGGAACTCTCAAAGCTGCTAATTTGATTTTTTAAAAAATCTTGGTAATTCTCTTCACCACTTAGGTCCTGAGTCACACCCACTCTTCTCTTAAATTAGGTTGTTGTTGTTGCTACTGCTTTTTAAAATATCAAATCTAAATTTGTATTTGACAATCTAGGAACTCCAATGATCTCATCTATAAAATGCAGATTGGGGTTTGATGCTAGTACCTATTTCCAAGGGTTGTGGAAAGGATCGAATGAAATCGTATATGAGAGAGTGTTTTGCAAACATCATTATTATCACCATCATTCTCCATTTATCTTGTCTGGTATCAGTTTCATACTGTTTAGAGCCACATAGTTTTGCAATGGGAAGGACTTCAGAAAGTTCACTCAGAACCTAATACAGACCCATGATCCAGAAACCTTGATTCCTGGGTTCACTCTCAACTTACCAAATTTGCCCAATATCTGTATTTAAAAACAAAAATCAGTGTTGTAAATACTGACTTGCTTCTCCATAGCCAAGAACTGCTAGGTATCTACAAACTAGTACTGGATTCCTTGGACACTTAGAAGGGATATTTTCTTTCCTCTTAATCTATGAATTTGTGATCTTCTCAAATACAAAGGTAGCTTGCTTCCTCATTTGTACCATGAGCATGGTGACAACACCTACCTCATTGGGTCACTGGGGATATCAGAAAGATTCTCTATCAAGCATATAGCACAATTTCTGCCCAGTATAGGCATTTTATATTTTGTAATATCAATGATTATCATTTTAAAAAATATATTTGACTACAGACCCTCCTCTCTTATCTGTTCAAACAAAATACAAAAATGTAGCTTCATTTTTTATCTGCCACATTACCTTTTCCTTTACTCCTACAACTTAGCAATTCCTCCCAAGCTCAGTCCCCCGTCATTATACACTAGACTTTATATACAGATCTACATACACTTAACACATGCCTGGCCCAAAGCGTGTCTCCCCATCTTGATATAGGTGTGCCACAATTCTTGGGTAATGAAGTCTAAACCTTTTGGTCTTTAATATGTAACTTTCCCAAATAGCTTGCTTCTGGTTAAAATTATTTCTCTTCTCCATACTTTCAGCAATGTATTGGTGCCTATCATGGAAAGGGCATGTTTTACAAAAGGACATATACCAAAGGCAACTTCAATATTGAAAGAGGACCTATATTCACCCACTAACTTTGTAAGTATTATCACATGAGACCAGTTAGTAACATTTTTATTTAGGAACTGTCACTGTAAGAACTAGAAGCACGTTTTACACCTTCAGAAAGATTAGCCATTGGAAACTGCAGGGGGTGTGTCCAAGAGGAGAATTTCCATGTGTTTTAAATACTCTCTTGAGGTTTGAGAGAGAAAGATCCTTCTTGGATTTCATTTTTATATAAAGGGATATATAGCCAAAGACACTGAACGTACCTTACAGAAAAGTCAAATGTTAAATTAAGAAAAGAGAAAGTAACGATGGATAAAATACTGAAGTATATCATTGCAAGACAGCCAACCATGAAATTCTAATGTTTTTCCAAAGTAAGAAAAAGGACTTAAATCTACAAAATATCATTTTTGTATTCTATGGGCATCCTCTGAATTATTAGTGGTAAGCTCAGTGCTAAAGTGAAGTTTATTTCTCTATTTAATGGGTAAGGCACCTTTTAGAATATATTGATGTCATTTTATAACTAGGGATAATAGTTTTTAAGATTTGCATATTTGAATGTTTGGACAAGCCATGATATAATACAGTGGATGACTGACTATTTTAAAGGACATGAAGGTGGGAAGTAGATTGCATGGATACCTCTATATGAAATAGTATCCAGTTATGGAAGCAAAATATAATACACAAGTACTATATACATGATCCAAAATATATTCACGTTACTAAAGACTAGAAGAGGATATGGAAAAAGTTTTGCATTTGACTTTTGTAATTTCTATAGACCACTGCTTAATTGCACAATATATAAGTGAAAAACAACTCGCAATCTTTGCTTAAAATTGAAATATCATGGGTTTTAAAGGAACCTTCAAGGTCAACTAGTCAAATATCCCCTTATCTACCTCAAGTAGATAAGCTTAAATACCTTAATGATACAGGTGATATTTGCACATAAGCACTGAGATACACGCGCGCGCGCACACACACACACACACACTACAGAAAAAAGTAATTCAGGTACCATAACAAAAGAAAGAAACTTGATATGCTGCTCTCAGGAAGAAACAGATACAGGTCCATTTGAGGAAAAATACAGGAAAAAAAAAATAGAATCCCTAACACCATGGACATTGAATGGTTGTAGGAATTTACTTAAGAGAAAAGATCAAAGAAAAGATAATAGGTACATGTGACTAAACAATGACTAAGGAGCTGCTGTCTGCAGGTGTTTAAAAATCCTAATAAAAGATGGAAATTATAGAGATGACTTGAAGGGTATAATTAAAAATAATGGGATTAAATTGAGAAAAGGAACATGTACCTGGAATAGAAAAGCCCCCAATTTCCAATGGGTGAAATCTATTAGACTGGGAAGTACTCTTCTAAGGGAGGCAGCAAAATCTTTCAATGCTCAGCACACAGTGGCATCATACAGGTCAAAGCCTGAAAAGAGAAGCACAGAAGCACTGCCCAGGTCCAAGGGTGGACACAACAGCCTGGAACATGTTTGCTCTCCCTTTTCTCTGATTCTTTCTTGAGAATTTCATTCATCCATTATCTCGGCTTTCATTTCTCAATCTAGCAAGGGCTAATGCCCTTCTGTGAACAAACAAGAGAAAACAGAGGAGTAAAGAAGCCATAGAAATCAAAAGGTAATTTAACTAAAGCTTTTATTTTCCCTAAATCTGATTGATACCTAGTCTGCTTTGGGGTCATTTTTTCCCATGCCATCTAAAAAAAGGATAGATCTTTGCCATATAGACTACATTTATATATTGTTATTACATTATTGATAGAAACACAGAAATAATCAAACAAACACAGAAAGGTACAAAATTAAAGGTATGGTTCTTCTAACTCCTCCCTTTTCCTCAGAGGCCAACACACTTGTATCATTTATAGTTTTAGATTGTCTTTGGTTGCCTTCATAACTCTAATTTGCTTATAGCTATATTTATTTATAAAAATTAAACAGAATACCAACGGCTACTATCCCCCATATCTATTCTCCTCTTCTACAGTAAAAGCATCTTTTTAGCTGGGTGCATATCTGTCCCATTAAAGACAATATGTTTCAATTTTTCTTATAGATGGGTGTAGTCATGTGACTAGCTCTGTGACTAACAGAATATTAGAAGAAAGGACGTAAATATTTCCATGCCATGCCCTTAAAGTGAAGAAATCGGTCTTCCCTCTTTGGTTTTCTGTATTTCCGTATGAAGTTATGAAGGTTGAGCTAGAGCACTCACATGGACGGCAAGATGAAGGTCATGTGTTTAGGATAGCATAGCAATGTAATAAGAATCTAGATCCCATATCCTACCAAACCAACATACCAGTTGGCATTTCTTTGCTACAAGAGCATAGTTTACATTCTGAACTAGGATAGCGTAGCAATGTAATAAGAATCTAGATCCCATATCCTATTAAACCAACGTACCAGTTGGCATTTGTTTGCTACAAGAGCATAGTTTACATTCTGAACAATAAAAAAAGTACCTATTTCGGAGTGCCTGGATGGCTCGGTCGGTTAAGTGTCCAACTCTTGATTTCGGCTCAGGTCATGATCTCAGGGTTGTGAGATCCAGCATAATGTCAGGCTCCTGCTCAGCAGGGAGTCTGCTTGAGATTCTCTCCCTCTCCTTCTGCCTCTCCCCCCCCCCATGCTCATGCTTTTGCTCTCTCTCTCTCAAATAAATAAATAAATCTTTAAAAAGAACCTATTTTGTATCTGCTATGAAAGGTAAGAGATTTAACACACTCCTACTACCTGATACGCTCCCTCTTCTAATTTTTGTAAATTATATATTTTGAGTTATTCTCCTTCTTGACATTATAACAAAAAATATATTTATTTTTTAAAAAAGATTTTATTTATTAGAGCAAGAGCGAGACCACAAGCAGGGAGAGTGGGAGAGGGAAAAGTACGCTCCCTGCTGAGCAGGGAGGCCATTGCGGGGTTCAATCCCAGGACCCTAGGATCATGACCTGAGCCGAAGGCAGACACTTAACCAACTGAGCCATGGAGGAACCCCACAAATCTAGATAGTATCTCTTGACTTCCCACTGCATAAGATATGTTAACACCTTTATACTTCCCTTACCTTCCTATTGTTAAGTCACATTATATTTATAGTCTTTTTCAATTAAGTCTTCTGTGCTTTGTTTATAGATGGATTCCAAAAGCTGAAAACCAAGAACACTACAGACCAATAGCCCTCATGAACATAGATGCAAATATCTCAAACCAATATTAGCAAATTGAATCCAACAATGTATAAACAAGATCATACAATACAACTGGGATTTATCCAAAATAGGCAAAGCTGGTTCAACATTCAAAAATCAAATAATGTAAAAAAAATAATATACTACATCACATCAACAGTCTAAAAAAGAAAAAAAATTGCATGATTATATCCATTAATGATGACAAAGCATTTGACAAATTCCAACACCCATTCATGATAAAAAAACAAAACAAAACAAAAAAACCTTTCAATAACTAGGAATAGAGGGGAACTTCATCAACCTGATAAAGGAGATGTACAAAGAACCTACAGCTAACATCATACTTAATAGTGAAAAGATCAAAGCTTTCCTACTAAAATCGGAAATAGGCAAGAATGTCCCCTTTCAACACTCCTTTTCAACATCCTAACATGGGTCCGCTGCTAGTAGCTCTCCTCTAAAATCGGAAATAGGCAAGAATGTCCCCTTTCAACACTCCTTTTCAACAACCTAACATGGGTCCCCTGCTAGTACGAAAGGAAGTAAAAGGTACTCAGATTGGAAAAGAGGAAATAAAACTATCTTTGTTCACGGATGACATGATTGTCTAATGTAGAAAATTCTCAAGAAACAATAAAAATATCCCTGGAACTAAGAAGCAATTATAGGAAAGTTGCATGATACAAGATTAATAAACAAAAGTCAATCACTTTCCTATACACCAGCAATGAACAAGTGAAATCTGAAATTAAAAACACTATTTACAGTAATACCATCCAAAATGAAATATGTGGGTATAAATCTCACATTATGTACAAGATCTATATGAGGGAAACTACAAAACTGATAAATAAAATTAAGGAACTAAATAAATGGAGAGAGATTCCATGCTCATAGATAGGAAAACTCAATATTGTCAGGATGCCAGTTCTTCCCAAGCTGATCTATAGGTTCAGTGCAATACCATTCAAAAATCCCAAGAAGTTATTTTGTGAATATCTACAAGCTGATTCTGACATTTATATGGAGATGCAAAAGATTCAGAAGAGCCAAAGAAATACTGAAGGAGAAGAACAAAGTTGGAAGACTGACACTATCTGACTTTAAAACTTACTATAAAGCTACAATACTCAAGACAGTGTGTGGTATTAGCAAAAGGATAAATAGGTAAATGTAACAGAAGAGCGAGCCCAGAAATAGACCCCCATAAACATAAAGCATTGGTTTTTCACAAAGGAGCAAAGACAATACAATGGAATATGGGCTTTGCAACAAATGGTGCTGGAAAACTGAACATCCACATTAAAATAACAACAACAACAAACCAATCTATACAGACCTTACACACTTAATGAAAATTAACTCAAAACGGATCACAGACCTAAATGTAAAGCGTAAAACTACAAAACTCCTGAAAGATAACAAAGGAGAAAAACCTATGAGCTTGGGTATGGTGGTGACTTTTCAGATACAACACTAAAGGCACAATTCATGAAAGAAATAATTGATAAAACAGGACATCATTAAAATGAAAAACTTATACTTTGTGAAAGACATCAACAGAATGAGAAGGCTAGCAAAAGACACATCTAGTAAGTGACTGTTAATCAAAATATACAAATTACTCTTAAAACTCAACAAAAAGGAAACAAAAAACCCACTCAAAAAATGGACCGAAGATGCTGACACCTCACCAAAGAAGATATACAGATGGCTAATAGGCATATGAAGGCCATGTCTTCTGTCATCAGAAAAATGAAAATGAAAAATGAAAAATGAAAATTTAAACAACGAAATACCAACCCATATCTATTAGAATGGCCCAAATCTGAAACACTGACAACACCAAATTCTGGCAAGGATGTATAGCAACATTTACTCATTGATGATGGGAATGCAAAATGGTCACTTTGGAACACATTTTGGCCATTACTTTCCTTCTTTCTTTTTTTTTTTTTAAGATTTTATTTATTTATTTGACAGAGAGAGAGATCACAAGTAGGCAGAGAGGCAGGCAGAGAGAGAGGGGGAAGCAGGCTCCCTGCTGAGCAGATAGCCTGATGTGGGGCTTGATCCCAGGACCCTGAGATCATGAACTGAGCCGAAGGCAGAGGCTTTAACCCACTGAGCCACCCAGGCGCCCCATGGCCATTTCTTATAAAACTAAATATACTGTCAATCATATGATCCAGCAATCACACTTCTTGGTATTTACCCACATGAATGAAAAACTTACGTTCAAATGTAAATCTGTACACAGATGTTTACAACAGCTTTATACATCATTGCGAGAACTTAGAAACAACCCAGATGTCCTTCAGTAGATGAATGGATAAACTGTGGTACATCCTGACAATGGAATATTATTTAGTGCCAAAAGGAAATGAGCTACCAAGCCATGAAAAGTCATGGAGGCAGGTTAAGTGCATATTACTCTGAAAGAGACCAATCTGCAAAGGTTCCATACTGTAGGATTTCAACTATGTGACATTTTGGAAAAAACAAAAGTATGGGGTCAATTAAAAGATGATTTTTTTGCCAGGAGTCTAGGGTAGGGGAAGAGGGAGGCATAAGGGATAAAAAGGCAGAGCACAGGGGTACCTGGGTGGCTCAGTCAGTTGAGCGTCCAACTCTTGGTTTCAGTTCAGGTCATGGTCTTACAGTTGTGGGATGGAACCCCATGTGGGACTTGGCGCTCAGTATGGAGTCTGCTTCAAATTCTTTTTCCCTCTCCCTCCCCCACCCCTGTCTGCCTCTCCTCTCTCTAATAAATATATAAAATCTTTAAAAATAAAAAATAAAAAAAGGCAGAGCACAGTTAATTTTTAGGGCAGAGAAACTACTCTGTATGATACTATAATGGTGGACACCTGTAATTTTTAGGGCAGAGAAACTACTCTGTATGATACTATAATGGTGGACACCTGTGATTATACATTTGTCCAAGACCATATAACATACAACACCAAGAATTAACTGTAAATAATGGGATTTAGGTGATTATTATGTGTCTGTGTAAGTACATCAGTGGTAATGAATTTATCACTTTCATAGAAGATATTGATAATGAGGAGGCTATACATGTGTAGGGGCAGGGGGTATATGGGAAAAATATATACCTTTCCCCCAATTTTGCTGTGAACTGAAACTACTCTAAGAAATTAAGTCCTAGAGGTGCCTGGGTGGCTCAGTGGGTTAAGCCTCTGCCTTCGGCTCTGGTTATGATCTCAGGGTCCTGGGATCGAGGCCCTGCATTAGGCTCTCTGCTCAGCAGGGAGCCTACTTCCCCTTCTCTCTCTGCCTACCTCTCTGCCTACTTGTGATCTCTCTCTCTCTGTCAAATAAATAAAATCTTAAAAAAAAAGGAAAAGGAAAAATTAAAAAAAAAAAAAAAGAAACTAAGTCCTAAAAAAAACCCTGAAAATCAATATATAATAAGGTCATGTAAATATTATTAGCTGTACAATCAGGCTCAGACCCACAGAAAGATGGATGGCATTCTACATAACTAAAATGTCTGAAATTATGGCACAATCTTCAAGTTATTTCATTTTGTTTTGTTTTTTGGCCATGACTCTCTTGTATATAATTTTATTCATCCTGAAATTACTAGAGGTCTTTGTATATCTTATTATATAATGAATATATGCCTTCTTCACCATGAAATATCATTGAGTATCACAGTCATACTATTCGTTGAATGTAATAAAATGCTTTCAGGTCATGTCAGAGATTGCCAGCTGCACATCCCAAAATCCATTCTCCCCCTGGTCCTAACTGAGAACAATCTCCCTTGCAACTAGGTTTGCCCAATGGCATTTAAGGAAAAGTTGTTTTTTTGTGCTTCTCCTACTTCCCTGTTTCATCCCAGAATGCCAATGTGATGGCTATAAATGCAATAGCCATTCGGAAATTGTGAAGTTGCACTGTTGATACAAGGCCAGCAAGCAACTATCTCAGAATTATTCATAAGAAAAAGAAGTATTTGTGTGTGTGTGTGTGTGTGTGTGTGTGTGTGTGTGTTAAGATTTTATTTATTTACCTTATTTAGACAGAGAACACAAGCAAGGGGAGAGGCAGAGGAGAGAGAGAATCTCAAGCAGACTTCACGCTAACATGGAGGACTTGATCCCACAACCCTGAGATCATGACATGGGCAGAAATCAAGAGTTGGATGCTTAACCAACTGAGCCACCGAGGTGCCCCATATTTTTGTGTTTTAATCATTACAGTCAGGACCATCACCAACAGCCAAACACAATTTCCAACCATTCTACTAGGGCTACTACACAGTAATCATGCTGGGAATTATTTCTATTGTATTCTGTTTCACATATCTTAGATCCTTTTTATCCTCTCTTCATCTTATTGGTGCATAACCACAAGAACCTTCTTTTCTTTTTTTCTTAAAGATTTATTTATTTAAGAGAGTGAGAGAGAGAGAGAGAGAACACAAGCAGCGGGGGAGGGGTAGAGGGAGAATGAGAGGGGGAAGCAGACTCCCCGCTGAGCAGGGAGCCTGATGTGGGACTCGATCCTAGGACCCTGGAATCATGACCCAAGCTGAGACAGACGTTTAACTGACTGAGCCACCCAGGCACCCCACAAGAAATTTTAATCTTTCTTAAGGAAAATAATTCATGACTAAGACTTTGCATTTTTTTTTAACTTTGTTCTCACTCTTGTTAATTTGGCTGTATATTGACTTCTAAACCCAAAATCATCACCCTCAAAACTTTAAGGTATTGTCCATTGTCTTCTAGAATCTTAAGTCATTACCTAGAAGTCTCATGCCAATCTTTTTATCATTCCTTTATAGATAATTCACTGTGTTGATTTTGTCTCTTCTCAAGATACCTTTAGATCTTCTCTTAATTCTTGGTATAACAACATCTTGTGAGAGTTTGTATAGTTATTTCGTTTCATCGATCATGCTCAGCACTCCATGGGTCTTTTCTATCTGTAGAGCTTCATCTTTCTTCAACACTAGGAAATTTCCTTTTATTTCTTTGCTGCTTCCTGCTCTTTCCCCCACCTTCTTTGTTCTTTCTGGAACTCCTAATTAGATGGTTGGTTGTTTTTGTAGATTGGTCCTTAATGTCTTCTAACTTTCTTATTGTACATTTTAATTTTATTTTGTCTTTTTTCCTCTGTGTTCTAAAAACATTGTCAAACCTTTTTTTCCAACCCTTATAATGAATTTCTTATTTTGGCTATCTTGCTTTTAATTTTCCCAAACTCTTGTCTCTGATCTTTCTTTTAACCTAGAATTTGTTCTTATTTTACAGATGCATGTCTTATCAAATCCCTCTGAAAGAATAGATTAGTTATTTTTTAAAGTTCTCCTCCCCAGAAAATACATGCTTCTTCTGGAATCAGATGTTGTTTGCTTAACTTGGTTCTGCTCTTCTGTTAGTTTTCCTAAAATTTGGGGGGGGGGGAATGCTTGGTTTTCTGTTTTTAATTTTTAAAATACTACCTGACTAAATTAGATAGTTAATAATTCCCTCCACCATTATAATAGTCCCTATTATGAATGAGTAGACCAAATTACAAGTCTTTCTACAGGGAGTTCTTTAATCAAAATCCTTACATTCCCTTTCTCATTTATACTCTCTATACCTACTGATTATGGAGAATTACACTGGGAAGGAGAGTCCTCTCCTCTACTGGAACCTTCTTTTGTGAGTGCTCAGGATCATCTGTTAATATGATCCCCTGACCTTTTGATCCTCCCAAAATTCAAGACAATCTTTGTCCACTAATTCCTCACAGCTGTCCAAATATCCACCATATTTCCATTACTTTTTTCTTTTCCATTCTTTTGCTTTTAAAATGTTGTCACCTGAAGCTCTTTTATCATGAGATGATAATAATAAACATTAATAGTTATCTTTGTATCATACAATATATTTTTTATGTTTTATATCCTATCATTTAAATATTTCATTCTCACATCAATCTTTTGAAATAGCTTTCTGAGAAGAAACAATGAGTTCTCTACATAGCAGCCTACATAAAATCTCCAAAACAGCAGCCCAAGCTAAAAATCAGACCAAACAATATAATTGACAGAGGCATTTTCCCTAACATTTACCTCATTAACTCTCAACTTCATTGAGGAATAAATCAATCTGGAAACCTCAGTATATAGCTATTAAAGCAGCTTCTCTAGACACATTAATTGGTAAGGTTAGACCTCTGAACTGAAATGTCAAATAGAAAAAAGGAATTTTTTAAATGTAACTACCATATATTTGGTGAAGGAGGGGACAGGTAATTTGTTTTCTGTGTTTCCTGGACTTCAGTAAGACAAAGGAGTAAAACTAGCCCATTCTTCCACACTTGAAATAAAGAATTCTCTCAAATGACAGGTGATTTTTTAAAACCCTGGTTGAATTCAGTAAAATGCCCATGTGTGCTTTTATGATGCCATATATACCACCTTTACCTTGAGTTATGATTATAATACCTTGTATAGGTTAAGTTTAGTTCCTCGCCTAAAAGCCAATTATCTGGAGAATGATGCTTTAATAATGTGCATATTAAGAAGGAAGCAAGACATCAAATCCCATAAATCATCCAAAATTACCAAAATATGACTCCTACTTTAAAGTGTTTAGTGGAGGATGGAAGATGGATCTTTGAAAATGTCATAGTTCAGGTGAATATAGTTAAATTCTAAGAATAGTAAGAGTGATACTGAAGCACTTGGAAAGTACAGGGAAAGAGCTGAAATATGAACATCTCAAGGAGTAATTTTAAGAACATCTTGGGTGTGCTACAAGCATTCTATTCTTATCTAACAGATGGGGAGGGAACCTAAAAATTAGCCACATTAACCTTTGCTGAAAGCAACCTTAATTGCTCTGATTTGTATCTCATTGTGATATTTCCTGGCTCTGGGTGATGGTTTTAAAGTCTTAACATATTGGTATACCTACAGGAAGAGGATATTGTTTTTAGACATTTATTTCTCATAAACGTGTAGCAACTACCAGTAAAGTGAATCAATTCATCACACTCTTACATTTAATTAATTAGACACTATAGAAAGACTACAGATTTATTTCCATTATTGAAAGAAAATCTAATTTTATCAGATATATTCCAATCGTATTCTCTTTGGGGGTCTACTAAGTAATACCTAGTGAGACAGCAATTATCCTTAATGTTAATGGCCAAAACACTTCCAATAGCCACTCAAGGTAGCAATGCATCAACATATATGGTATGGAGAAAATTTCTTGCTAAAGATTATTATAGCTTCACTAATCACCCACTATATAAATAAGGTTGATGAGAAAAAGCAAAGGGGGACTTATTTAGCCTAGGCAAACAGCTCTGTGAGAAGGCAGCAAGTATTAAATATCAGCTTTCAGGTGGAGGAAAGGATTCCAGTAGTAGAATCACATTCTCCTTTCATTGCACATGAAACGAAATGCAATGTTATGAAAGATAAGAAATTTAGGTGAGATGTAATTCAATTCCATTGGTATTTAGTAAAGCTTATGTAGAAGAGAGAGAACATAAACTACAAATCACCTTGATGATAGAGTTAAGTGTGGAAGAAAACAAAACACCATTGATACAGTTAAATAACAAAAGGTTTTGTGTGTGTGTGTGTGTGCGTATTTACTAAGGAGTTGTCAGAAAAAGATAAGTTAGCTGTATACACGGAATGAGTAGAATTTATACTAGTGAAGAGGAAGAAAATAAACAATCCAGGAAGAATGAACATAACTAAGAGAAAAGGTAGAGACGTAGGATTGATGCCAATCTAAATGGGGCTATTTCCTGGGTTGTGATGGAAAAGATGAGATTTGTAATAAAACCCTATAATTATTAAGGATCTTTACCATGTATGGAAAAGTGAGATTACATATATGAATATTATCTCATTACTAGAATTATTATGCCTAATTGGTAGATGAGGAAAAGACATTTCAGAGAAGATAAGTTGTTTGGCTAAGGCCTCATGCTTAGAAGTGGCAGAACTAACACTGAAACTCACTCTTCTTTAATAGGATATGCCCTTATTATGGAAGCTCTGAAAGCTAGGGAAAGGAATTTGATCCTACAATCATGGAGGTCTTGTCACAAATATAAGACATTAGGTAGGAAAATGAAGATCTTACTGATAGTAACTGCATCTCCTCTCCTTGCCTGGAAATATTTAAGCATTAGCCAACTTTCTTAACTGACTTAACTTTTGGAAGTCAGATTATTGAAATCTACACCTTTTCGGAATTGAATTTGTTATTTTTTCTCTAAAATTGTACTCTATTTAATTCAATCCAATCCAATCCCTATTACTACTATCTTGTTGGTCATTCAGATACCCAGAGTCACTCTTATATTTCCTTTTCTTTGCCCAACTCTCATTGCCCACCACATCAGAATTCATACATATCTTTCTATCTTAAGATCTGTAGCTTTTACAGTAGTCCAGGCTCTCACGAATGTGTGTTGGGAAGATTCTACTGGTTCCTAGTTCTTTTTTACTTCATCTGTCTTTTCTTCAGCTATTATATAGATAGTGGGAATGAAAGCTTCCCTACACAATAATTAAATTCTCTAATTGCTGCTGTTATATTAAATAATAGTAATAATGATAATAATAGAAGCCTATAACTCAACACTAGTTTTATGTTTCCAATGGAGAAACAGTTTATTATGGTAGTTAATGGCACAGTTCTAGAGTCAAAATACCTATGATAAAGTCTTGGCACTACCATTTACTAGGTACATAATCTTGGGAAAGTTACTTAAGCCTTCTGAAACACATCTTCATCATTAATGAAATTAAAGTATTAATATTTTACACGCTGAATTGCTGAGTGGATTAACTGAGATAATGAAAGTAGAGCACCTACCCTAATGTTATTGCATTAAACTTTCAAAGGACACCCAGAATTTAATCTGATCCTCACAAAACTATAAAATAGGCTGCTTATAATCAACATATCGACTCGACAGATGAAGAACACGAAAGGAAGAGATGCTTAGAGTCTTGCCAAAAGTCATTTTGAAAGCCTTCAATAATGAACTAGGACTAAAAAGTAGTCTTTTGTTAAAAACCGTAAGATGTCTAAGTGGAGAAGAAGACAAACTGTAAAGAGCTGCACATGAAGAATGGTTTATCATGGGTTTGAGGGTGCCAATCTTCACTGAACATTTAGTATATGCCAGGGATGGTTTTAAGAGTTCTATAAATGTGTACCATTCAATCCCCTCAATGACTCTAGTTTTGGGACTATTAGTTTCCCTGTTTAATGGATGAGAAACTGAGGTTCAGAAACATTGGGTAATTTTTGCCAATGGCACCCAAATATTACTTGACAGGAGGGAGACTTGACCCCAGGATTGTCTTAGCTACTCACCACTAACATATACCAAAGAAGGAAGTACTTTTTTTTTTTACACTGTGTTACCACATGCTTGGAACATAAATCTCACATACAGATTTGTTTTTTCAAAGGTGCCTCTACTTGCTGAGACAGATAATCCAATGTAAGAATATACTAATAAACCGTAGCTATAAACATTTATGAAGATGCCCCTAGAAGAAGTTGTTTATATTCAAAGTACTCTCATATAAGAAGGCAAAGATCCACAAATCAAAAATTCTTCTTCCCTCAATTATTCCTGAGCACATGGAAAAAAGATAAACTATTAAGGTGTTGGCCACATACCACCACTACACACTTAAACAATTTCAAATAGATAATTATTTAAGTGATGCTGTTTCACCCAAAGGCAAAAACATCAAGGAGTCATTTGCTATTCTCCAAAATTCCGTTAACATGTGAACTAAGATCTCCCCAAATATAGTGTTTCTCCCCATGCTACTGTTATAATCTTAGAGACCCACACAAAGAGGTAGTCTTCATAGTCCTGAAGTACCCTTCCTTATTAGGACAAAGAACCTTAATTAAAAAGCTACCCCATTTCATTGTCCCTACACATTTGGAAAGGGACCATCGGATAAGTAGTTTATTCCTTACATATCTCTGCATGTATGACTTTATGAAAGTTGTTTCCATAGTAACTGTTCCTATGTTCTTAGACAAAACATTCAAAAATAAGCTATTACTGGGGCGCCTGGGTGGCTCAGTCAGTTAAGCATCTGACTCTTGATTTTGGCTGAGGTCATGATCTCAGGGTTGTGAGATTGAGCCCTCTGTCAGACTTCTCTGTGCTCAGCAGAGAGTCTGCTTGAGTCTCTCTCTCTCTGCCCTTCTCCCTACTCGTGCTTGCGTTCTTACTCTAAAATAGGTGGATAAATCTTAAAGGAAAACAAAAGGTGTTATTTACCACCAAAAGTCCCCAATGACTTGGATAAATAACCCCATTTCAAGGGGTGTTTGTCTCCCCACAATGTCACTATGAAGAATTACGAGCAATAAACAGGGCAATTTGTCCCCAAACTGTACCTATACACATACTAGGAGTTGAAATCCTAAATGAAGACTTACATGCCCTCAGACTCTGTGTAACTTAGTAAAACAACCTCACATAAACCCCAGATTGCCCTCATGTTAGCTCAATCCTTGGAAAACCACTTGCGATCTACAGTTGTGAGCCTCAATCATGTGGCCATAGTCTGCTACAAACACCACCAAGTAAGGCCACATCCCCCCCCAAACATCCTTATTCAAATGGAAAAACACTCTAAATAAGGATGTATGTCTTCTGTATCAGTAAACCATTAGCCAATTCATCCCAAACAAGGGTTTCTCTGTTCACAATCAGTACCTACCTGCACAGAGATTTAAAAATAAAGAAATATTTGTCTTCAAAACATCGCCATCTAAGTAAATAGCCAGGGAACTGTGTAGGAGAAATATTTTATTTCCTAAATTTGCCTGCAAATATAGGGAAAGAGGCTTAGGTGTTACGGGTTTATAGCTTGTCAATGATTGCTGCGTCAGCAAAGCCCCGATTAAGGTTTACTCTTTTTCTTTTTTTAAAAGATTTTATTTACCCATTTGAGAGCATGAGAGAGAGAGAGAGAGCACGTGCAGGCGAGAGCGAGAGCACAAGCAGAGGGGAGGGGTAGAGGGAGAAGCAGGCTTCTCACCTAGCAGGGAGCCTGAGGGGGGACTAGATCCCAGGACCCTGGGATCATGACCTGAGCTGAAGGCAGACACTCAATTGACTGAGCCACCCAGACACCAAAGTTTACTCATTCTTAATGTCCCTGAACATACAGAAAAATATTAACTGGTAAGGCTTTTCTTGAAAGGAATAGGTGTTCAAACTATCCTTGTATACTCAGGCAATGAACTCTAAGTAAAAAGTTATTTGTCCCCCCCAAATCCCTGTGTTTAAAGAACTGCCAAAGAATTCGTTTTTCACAAAAGATGACAGTAAGGCCCAAAATAAAACCCACATAGATTCACATATTCAAACTAACCTTGTGTTGATTGACAAACATCCACACATTTGTTTTCCCTGCCAATATAAAGATTTGTTTTTCTTGCAAGCCAAAATGTTACTTTTTCCCACAGTTGCAAGGCATCTATCTATAGAGCCTGTTTCAACCCTTTAAAGTCAGATATTTGCTCTTTTTCTTATTATGTTCATTTAGCAACTGTATAGTACATCATTAGATTTTGATGTAGTGTTCAATGATTCATTACTTGCTTATAACACACAGGGCTCATCCCCACACATGCGCTCCTTGATACCCATCACCTGGCTACCCTATCCCCCCACCCCGCTCCCCTCTGAAACCCTGAGAGACTATGTACTCCGAGATATTTGCTCCTAAAGCCAGAGTAGAGGATCAAGATTCTCTTTCCAAATGTTTATGATAAATCTGCCTTCAGTAGATTATCATTAGTAACATCTCTTCATTTGATCTGATTTCTTTGAGTCTCTTAAGAAACAAGAGCCTACCTTTCTGGCTCCCTCAAAATAATGTTATGTAATCTACCCACATAATATGCAATGATGAAGAAGGCCATCTCCTTAAACCCAAATCAGAAGTCATCCAGATTAATAGAACATCTGCTATCAACTAACTGAAACTGCTTCCCTCCAACAGTCCCACTGCACTGAGCAAAACAATACCTAAGAGAAATATGCATAATTGCTGCAAAATTTTGCCCAAGTGCAACTAGGTTGAAGGAAGGGCTACATTCAAAGCAAACACCTGCCAGGGAATAAGTGGAAGAAAATCCCAGCAAATGTCCACCAACACCTCCAAATTCTGACTGGCAAGTACTAGAGCCAGATAGAAGATGAGGAACAGCTGTTGCAGGATAAATCTTAAACCTATAAGCATCTCAGAATATGTGTATAGACCGCTGTTGAGAGAAGCCAGCCACAAAACTCATTTACATCTTGGAATCTGTGTGAGGGTGCCAAACTAAAGCCAGGGACATGGTCATGGCTGGCTTATAAATTGGACAATGTTGCAAAGATAGAAGGGAGTGAAAAAAGCTGAAAGTGAATTAAACAGAAAGGAGACTCTGTCATCACCTCTCTTTCTCACCCCAATATCTCATTTTAGTTCCCACAAAAGGGTAGAGAAGAATGTGCAGTATAATGAGGAGTCAGGACTGTGGAACATACTAGTTTAAAATTTCTGCGTAACAAATTACCACAAACTTAGAGGTGTGAAAGAACACAGATTTATCAACTCACAGTTTCCATGGGTCATGGGTCCAGAATTCATTAGCTGGATTCTCCGCACAGTTTCATATGTCTGAAACTGAGTGTTAGTCAGGTGTGTCCTCCTCTGGAAGCTTGACTGGGGAAAGATCTGCTTCCAAACTCCCTCAAGTTGTTGGCAGAATTCATTTTCAGCATAGCTATACGACGGAGGTCATGGTTTTTCGGTGGCTTTTAAGATGGGAAGTGCCCTCAGCTGCTAGGACACTCTCAGGTCCTTCTCACGTGGCCCTCTCCGTAGGCCCTCTCATACTTAAAATCTCTCTCACCAGGAAGAGCCCAGAACCTTTGCAGAAGCCTTGTGATTAGATCAGGTTCATCTGAGCAATCTCCTTATTCCAAGTTATGATTTTTGGACTTAAATCACATCTGTAAATCCCCTTACAGCAGCACCTGTCTGATTAAGTAAGTGGGAGAAGGTATGTTTATAACAGGAGTGAGACTCTTGGAGGCCATCTCAGAATTCTTCCAATCACACTGGAGTGAAAACCATGCTGAGGAGAAGAGTCTCCAACTAAAGCACCTCTCCTAGAATTAATCATTCTTAATATTTTGTAATATTACATTCCAGTCTATTATCTATATGTATGTAATAAAGATGGGATCACACTGTATATAGGGAAGGCACCTCTCCTTTCATTAGTGGTTGGGCACTCCTCATTTCATTTGAACTATGCATTCTCAATAGAAGCAATATCATCCCCAAAGGGGTGAAAACTGATTTGGATACAGGGGAGAAATCTTAGATATTACAATGGTTTGGGGACCTCTAAAGCTCTACCTGACAAAATTTTACTCATTAGTATTTAATTTCTCTCATTAGGGAAAAATTAAATTAAAATTAATTCATTCATTGGATTAATTAATGAATTAAATTGGTTGATTTATATTGCATTTAAATTTAATTTATTTTTTTTTCCTTACAGGGCCAATAATAAAAGAAAGGTCGAGTAACTCAGTTTTTAAGGATCCTCCTGGGCCTGTATCTTAGACAGCTCTCCATTCTGATTTCTGAAATTGTCAGAGTTGCTCTGTAGCTTTTCTTCTTTTACAATGGGAGAAAATTCACTTGCTGCTAACAGTATAAAGAGTAGGTGTCATGCTAACTTAAACTCACTTAAATGTTGGTTAGCTGTCTCATTACCTAAAATTTTAAATTACATCCTCATTAGAAGAGTCCAAGAACACATATCAATATCTCCAGAAGCCAAAGGAACCTAATCTTTCAATAGTCCATAAAGCAAGAAGAAATATCACCTTAACCTTTAAATAATAAATCTGTTTGGCCAGAGATGCTAAAATTGAGGCGCTCTCTACATATGTGTCAAGAGATTTAAAATTGGCCATATTTTTGACCCAGAAATTTAAATTCTAGGAATTTAGTCTAAGAAAATTTTAGAGATAGGGACAAAAATTGATGCAGAAGTATCTTTATTTCAGTAATATTTACAATAGTAAAAAATACATCAATAGGGAAATAAATTACAGTATATCAGGGCGATATATTAATCTAACATTTAAAGTGATGTGTAGAAAGATATATAAAGATAAAGATGTGGGGAAATGCTTAGGATATAATGCTAAGAAAACAATGAGGGTGTAAATGTGTAAGTCCTGTTTTATCTTAATGTTTTATATATATGTACATATATATATAAAGACAAAAATGCCAATAGCAATGGGATTATAGGTAATTTTATTTCTTATGTATATTTGTATTTTCCAAATTTTCTATAATGTAAATGTATTGCTTTTACAGTTATAAAAAGAAAACCTTAAAAAACAAGAAGTCCTAAGTTGACAAACAATATAATTTCAGCATACTCGTTGAATACATAGACTCATATTATCCAGTCAAACACCTTCTGCTCCTCATTGCTGTCATCCACCAACACCTACTTGTTCATGGAAGCTGTGTAGCTCCTGGATCACTGTCTTCCTCCTGGCTCCAACACTTGTTAACATTTCAATGACAGTCAGTATGCAAGAGCTACAACTCAGGTCTTTTACCTCCTTAGTTCCAATTACCTCTACTTCCAACCTACCACAGACACCCACTCCAACAATCACATTCTGGGTCTTGTTATCTCTGGTAATTGTACCACTTTTGAAACTGCAGCCTCTAGCATTCCCCTTTCTAACCTCCTATACTTCCGGCACACTCTCTAGGAGCCCAATCTGGCAACGATTTTACCTCACCGAAACCTCCACATTATTGACCCTCACACACTTTTGCTCATACCCCATTAATGGATAAAGCCAAAAATGACGTACAAATGGCTAACAAGTACATGAAAAGGTGCTCAACATCAATAATCACTGGGGAAATGTAAATGAAAACTACAACGAGATACCACCTCACATCTGTTAGGATGGCTATTGTCAAAAAGACAAAGGTAGGTGTTAGCAAGGGTGTAGAAAGAAGGGAATAAGGATTCCTTATTCCTTCCTTAAACTGTTGGTGGGAATGTCAATTGGTAAAGCCATTATGAAAAATAGTATGGCAGTACCTCAAAAAATTAAAAATAGAACCACTATATGATCTAGCAACTCCACTTCTGAGTATATAGTCTAAGGAAATGAAATCAGTATCTCCAAGAGATATCTACACTCGCATGTTCATTGCAACATTATTCACAATAGCCAAGACAAGGAATTAATCTAAGTGTCCACTGATAGGTGAGTAAGTAAAGAAAATATTGTATTTTCCATTCCATATATTCCAAAATATTACACATATATACACAATGGAATATATAATATTTTGAAACATATGGGATACAATTTTTAAGAGTATAAAGCAGAGTTTGAGAACTATTGATTTAGACTAATAAACACAGGAGCACTTGCCAAACTAAAATCAAAGCTGGAGCCCTGTTTGCTAGGAGGAAGGGGAAGAATGACTGTTGAATAAGCAAGCAATAATGTCTGCATCTCCTAGGCCTTTCCAGAAGCCCCCAATAACCATTCTCTCCATATCCAATCTTCTTTAGTCTCCATTTCCACCCCTATGCTATGTGGAGACATAGCAACTGGAAATGCATCCTTAAAACATACCTTAGCTTGTATTTCTTTCATTTTTTTTAAGATTTTATTTATTTATTTGAGAGAATGAGAGAGAGAACATGAAAGGAGGGAGAGTCAGAGGGAGAAGCAGACTCCCTGCTGAGCAGTGAGCCTGATGTGGGACTCGATCCTAGGACTCCAGGATCATGACCTAAGCCAAAGGCAGTCACTTAACCAACTGAGCCACCCAGGCGCCCTGTATTTCTAAGAACTGTTTAATGGGTATCCATTACAACTACAATCCAGTTCAATCCCTTTTTAGCTGCCCACAAAAACCTGTATAATCTGACCATTGCCTGTGAAGCTATATTGTGTTCTAGTTTAGAGCATGGGTTCCAATGTCAACTAAATAGTTTCAAGTTCTAATGTCACTCTTTACCAGCTGTGTAACCATTTGCAATTTACTCAAACTCTTCATGTATTCTTTTCCTCATCAGTAAAATGGGGCTGATAATAATAAAACCAAATGCCACTCTCCTCTTTACTTGCTAGTCTCTAACCTCACTTAAGCATCCCAAGTTCTTTCCTGTCTCAGAAACTTTTCACATGCTTCCCTCTCCTGACTATAATACCCTCCCCACTGCTCTACCCATAGGTAGCTTCTTCTGGTTTGGAGTGAGGCTTACATGTCAGTTCTTAGGGAGGCTTTCACAGACCATGATTTCTAAATAAGACTTTTTCTCATCCCCTCCCCACCTCTGACTGCTACTCTATATTTCAACAACCTATTTCTCCCTGGCACCCATCATGATTTTAAATATTTATTGTTCACTCATTTTCTGTCTCTACTATTGAACTGTAAGCTCCATGATAGGAAGAAATGTACCTGTGTTCAGCCTGTGTCCTCATGCCTTGGTGAAAGTACTCAATAAACATTTCTTGAATGTTACATGAACGAATTATTACATGAACGAATTATTACTATTACATGAACGAATAGATGGCCACAAGATACAGTTCGCAGCCATGATTAGCTGAACTTACTGGTTCCAAGGGTCCAATAAATTGAGGGAAATCTAATCAACATAAAACAAACAAAAATTACATATAAAGTCTAAATGCCAGTTAGTGCCCATGATATGAAATAATGAAAATAAAAGCAGAACTCTGTTTTCTCTTTCACAGTAGAATCATGTCATCTTTATATGTGTACCTAAAAGTATTGATCCTTTTCAACCCTTGTTTGAATGGCAAGATATACCACGTTCAAATGTCTTGAAATCTAAAATCTAAAAATCCTAGGGGTACCTGTGTGGCTCAGTTGGTTAACCATCTGAGTCTTGATTTCAGTTCAGGTCATGCTCTCAGGGTCATGAGATTGAGTCCCACATTGGGCTCTGTGCTGGGTGTGGAGTCTGCTTACGATTCTCTTTCTCCCGGGATGCCTGGGTGGCTCAGTTGGTTAAGAGTCTGCCTTCAGCTCAGTTCATGATCCCAGGGTCCTGGAATTGAGTCCCATATCAGGATCCTTGCTTGGTGGGGAGTCTGCTTCTCCCTCTGCCTGCTGTTCCCCCTGCTTGTGTTCTCTCTTTCTCTCTCACATTCTCTCTCTCTGACAAATAAATAAAATCTTTTTTTAAAAAAAAGATTCTCTCCCTCTGCCCCCTAAATAAATAAATAAATAAATAAATAAATAAATAAATAAAATCCTAGAATCTTAGATCTGGATGGAACTCTTAAGCTCACCCAGCCCAATGCCTTCGCTTTGCAGGAAAGAGAGTATTAAGTCCTAAAGAAGTAAAGTAACCTGTGCAAAATACTACAAATGGAATTGGAACCCAGTCTTCCTGAACCCTAAGTCAGTTTCAGAAAATTTCTCATCACTATCCCTGGGTAAATGCAAAGCAAGTTTCCCTTTTACAGTGCTCATTAAAAACCATTATCAAGGAGACACATTTACATTGAACCAATGTATTTTGGAATAGATGCTGAAACAGAAACACAATTCATGGATTTGATCATTGATCAGCCCTGCTGTGAAGTTGAGCTTTTGCATACATACCTAAAATATAATTCCAGACTGAGGGAAAGCTAAGGATTAGCCTGGTGGTATGAAATATGAGCACTGGTTAGAGGTAAAGTTTCATGGAGTAAACGCGTTTTAAGTTGTGAGTTCTTTTCAAAGGCAAATGATCTGGCAATAACTTAAGTTGAAGTCTTTTAGGAATAAAATGCAACATTAGCTTTGTACTAGAATTTGTGCATCAAATCAATAGATATTTTGTAGATAAACAGTCTTCAGGATAACCGCATGAATCTTAGAAGAAGGAGGAAAAAGTTGTGTCTTCTTTCTCAATATGTCAGCTTCTCAATACTTAAAGGCTACACCAGCATTGATTGTTGAAAACGAGAAAAGATTAGCATCCTGTGAACCTGTGAGCTAATCTGCTAGTGAAACGTGCTTCTTTTTATGTAAATTGACTTCATATATTTCAGTCTGGTGCCAGTTTTTAGTTCTGTATGTGTCTACAGATTTTCACTCCTTTACCTTTGAGAGTCATTATAATGAAGAAAGCATATGAATAAAGATTACATTAAAAACACTGGAACTTACAAGTTCAAGAAGAACTACAGCATTACTAGTATTGTGAAGCTAATGCTTTTTCGTTCTTGTCTATTGTATTATTCTGATTCTACTCTTTTATCTTATGTCATTTTTTTTTTTGTCCTTTGTGGAAAACGCTATGATTGTTAAATCACAATTCCATACCATGGGTCGGCAACCCTTGACTTTTAAAGTCTCACTTTTTTCATCTGAAAGATACGCTAATGATAATATAACTTACATTTAAGAGGGCTTTTAGAAAGATGTGATGAGATGATAGACATAAAGCATTGAGCACAGTACCCAGCATGTAGAAAGCATCCAATAAGTGTTAACGGTTACCACTGCTTATAGCACTAGGGATGGTGATGGTGGTGGTCGTAGTAGTAGACCAGTGTCAACTGCTTAGTCACTATGCACTTCTTCCCGGTGCAGGCTGAGCACAGCTCTGTGTATTCAGGTACAGAAAGGTAGGCAAGGAAAAGCTACCCATGCTCTGTTCATCAAGCAGGTATGTGGAAGGCAGAAGATAATCAGATTTTGACTGTTCCAAGACAGGTTGAAGCCAAATCTTCTTTTTTCTTTATAATGAATCATTAGAACCAAATTCATTAAAAAGTTAATGTGGTAAGAGGATACCAGCTTCTCCTACTAATTCATTTTCACTTCATCTTTCACCTGGAAGGCTGAAGCAAAAATTATATTGTGGGTTTAGTATCTGGGCAAAGCTAATGTTGAGTGAGCACAATGTCTGGTCCTCTGCCAGATTTCCAGGGTAGGTATCAAATGAGGAGAAAAGCACCTCCCTTCTGTGACCAACGAAAAATTATTTTTAAAAGGATGAAGGTGAGAAATTCTCAAAGCTACTGCTGTGTCTCAAGTTTTTGATGCTGAGAGCTGAATTAATACAGTAAGATACAGGATATGAACAGCTTTATCAAGCACATCCCATTGAGCTAAATGTCTACATAGTACTAAATCAAACTCCAAGTCTTTTTTCAAGTAATAAAGTATTAGGTGTGTGCAAAATCTAGTAAAGATTCCAGGGGTAAGCCCCAGGTAGGAGGGAAGGGAAAGGAAGTTGGCTTATGGACTGTGTTGAGGACATACGAGGAAAAGTTTCCTATCGGACAGCCGGGGTATGGGTGAATGACTGGGAAAGGGAAAGGATGTCAAGGCACAGAGGAAAAGAGGATGAAAAGCCTAACAGAGCTATCTTTTCCCATTCCAGGATGGAAAAATACTGGGGGGAGATGTTGCCTGATACCATTTCCTACAAAAATACAACATTTTATCAAATCTGTGAGTTTACCCACTACAATAAGAGGCAAATTGAGGGGGGTAAGAATGATGTCGACTAGGCAAATAGGAGTGTTGATGATGGGGTTCTGGTGGGCAAGCAATTCTGTGCTTCTAATATTCTTCATTCTGGAAAAGGTCAGCTGTAGTCTGGGTCCTGCTTTGGACTTGGAGGGATCTGAGTAACATAGGGGTGCATGTGTCCCAGGAGGACAATGGAAAGATTTTTTTTTTTTTAAAGAAAATCAGTCCAATCTGTATCTTGACACCACATAAGACTTCAAAAACCTACTTGCTTTCCTGAATTACTCTATTGAAAATTAACTCAACCAGTTTGTAGGAAGGTAAACCTTATTCCAAGAGAGGTCTGTATCAATTACATATAATATTGTAAACATACAGACTAACAAAGGAGAAAGATAGCATCTTCTTTGGTGTTATATTTCTTTCAGTGATTTTCCATGTGATTCATTAAAGATATTTTTAACTTTTTCCCTCAGCTGAAAAATTACATATATAAATCCTGACTTTAGAATTCCACAAACATGCACAGCTGCTGGGTTAAGCTTATAAAAACACCAAACAAAACAAAACACAACTTGGCATAGAGCCATGGTTAAACCTTTTGTAACTGAATTTGAGGGGAATGTAGGTAGAAATACATTCCATGCAGAAGAAATAATTTAAGTCTAGTTATATAGAGAGGACTCCATAATAATATAAATTATTTTCCATGTCATACCAGGAGAGCACATTATTCTTAATCTCTTACAACAAGAAGGAAGCTTGATACATTTGACAGCACTTTGACTCGATGTAGGTATTTACCATTCATAAGAAATTAATAGTCATCTCCTTGTTTAGTGATAATTTGGGAGGCCCTTTGTTCAAGTTTTGTATTGGGGAACAGTTCCTAATTTATTTCTATTAATTGGTTTTTTGTTAATTTCTGTAAAAACTGGGAAATAGCCAGTTCTCTCATAAAAGGCCTAGTGGATTGGCTGAACTTTGGAAAGAGAAAGAAAAAAGTTTGCCTAAGGTTCTAGGTAGAGAGAAGTGGTAACATCAAGTTTCTGATCAGCATCCGGTTTTCCTTTTCTTTTCTTTTTTTAAAGATTTTATTTATTTACTTGCCAGAGAGAGAGCATAAGCAGGGGGAGCAGCAGTCAGAGGAAGAGGGAGAAGCAGGCTCCCCACTAAGCAGGGAGCCCGATGCGGGACTGGATCCCAGGACCTCGGGATCATGACCTGAGCGGAAGGCAGATGCCACCAACTGAACCACCCAGGTGCCCCTCCAGTTTTCTTTTCAATTAGATTTGCTGAAGCAATCCAGCTTCTTGAACCCATCGACCAAGTTGCAAGGTCTATAATCCAATGTCCTAAACATATCTCAATAAAGAGGACCAGAGTTTGCTTTTGTGTGGAGTGGGGGTGGACAGGGGAAGTATGAGGGAGAGGAACATGATCGATAAAAAATCACATGGTATGATCATGGACAAATTCTCTTGCACTTACTCTAGACCTCTTCATTATAAGGCAGCCAACCTTTATCAAAAGTCTAGCAGGTACCGTCCAGTCACATAAAGAAAGGGTATGTTAAAGATGTGAAGTTAAAGCCCCCTACCTACTTCCAAACCCTTTAGTAAAAGAAAGGGGGATGGAGGTTGGGGGTTGGGAACTTTCCTCAAATAAATCTTCATTTGAAATAACAAAGGCAAATAGGTATGCCAAACCTGAAGCCTGTGAAGCTATCAATAATTATTAGATTCAGCTATGTAGCCTCACCTCAGTTACTGACAGAAGTCTCGCATCACTGATCTAAAAAGACCCGATGCCAGCCACTCCTCCCAGGCACTTTGACAACTCTATATTCCCACACATTTCTAAATACCCACTAGGTGGGCAGTACAGCCTCAATCTGGGACACACTGGGCCACGTGGTCCACTGTTTTCTTCCTGAGAAGTTCACCAATTGTGCCATTTCTCTCACCTTGAATGCTTTCTCTATCTCTCTTTAGTCTATGTCTTAGTATCCGCATTAAACTCCCAAAAGCTGGTTCACAGTGACCCATCATCACTCCCATCGTCCCTAAACTCTTCTTTTTACCACTGGTTTGGCACTTCGTCTGTACCACTGTATGGTATTTTTCTTTGCAAGTGAATGTCCTACCTTCTCTGAAACTGACAGCCACTTGAAGGCAGGGCTGCATCCTAACTGCCAGCGAGTAGCACTATAGCATGTTTCAGTTTCCCTCCTGTGTCACATGTTGAGCTTTTTCCCAGCTAGCAGCCTTTCCTTACATTGCTACTACTCCCTGGAATATCCTTGCCTCACATTTTCTACCTTCAAAATCCCTCCTCATCCTCAGCTGTCACCTTGTTTGGGAAGCTTCCCTTGACCCTAACCCCGTGATAGGGGTCCCTGTGTGTTTTCTCATGACCCTCTGCATGCACCTGCATCTTTGCACCTACCCCAGGGTCATACACTTGCCCAGCTGGGTAACTCTGTCTCCCCCACTATGGAACTCCCTGAGGCTAGGTTTTATTTTAATTTGCTCTCCAGTCTCTACTGGAGCACCTGTCACAGATGCTGCTGCTAACAGCTTTGTAAACTTCCATTATGTTAGCTTTGTATGGCAATAGAACTCATTTGTTTTCGGCTTTGAAAATGCACTAAAGGGGCGCCTGGGTGCCTCAGTGGGCTAAAGCCTCTGCCTTCGGCTCGGGTCATGATCTCAGGGTCCTGGGATCGAGCCCCGCATCAGGCTCTCTGCTCAGCAGGGAGCTTGCTTCCCCCTCTCTCTCTGCCTGCCTCCCTGACTACTTGTGATCTCTCTCTGTCAAATAAATAAATAAAATCTTTAAACAAAAAAGAAGAAGAAAACGCACTAAAGATCCTTTTACCTCTGTTAAGAGGTTGATTCTGATGCCTAAAAGTAAGATAAATTTTTTTTATCCCGCGTGAAAGTTTTGGGGGGGGAGTAGAGAATTGTAAGGTGTTGAATAAAACTCATGTTTCAAGATCATCTAACATGAACCAGGTATTATTACTTTTACACATTATTACAACACACACACACACACAAACATATACATACAACAAGCAAAACAACAAAAAATGAAAAATTTGTCTTATTATCTCCTTATTAGAGGTGAGAGAGAGAGAGACCTAGAGAGAGATTTTAATGTACTGGCCCACACAACTGTGGAGGCTGGCAGGTCTGAAATCTGCAGGGCAGACTCGTAAGCTAGAGAACCAGTTAAGAGTTGATGTTGAAAACTCAAGTACAAAGGCAGTCTGCAGACAGCAGGACTCGGTCTTTTTCTCTTAAGGCCTTCAACTGATTGAATGAGGCTCACCCACATTATGGGGGGTAATTTGCATTAATGATTTCAATGTCAAGCTCATCCAAAAAAATGCCTCACAACAACATCTAGAGTGATGTTTGACCAAACATGTGGGTAATGTGGCCTATCCAAATTGACACATAAAATTAACTATCACATTGGGTAATGCCAAAGAGTAAATCCTAGCAACCTCATTTTTTATAGGACCTCCTCTTCTAGACACAACTTTTTTTTTTTACCTTAAAAAAAAGTTTTGTGAAAGAAGCCTACAAATTCTGAATCTTCACCTGGGCTGAAGTAGGGATTCTCTCACCCAGGCAAGGGAGAGGGAGAGAGATGTGAGATGGGACCTCTGTGGGTTGGAGAAGGACTAAGAATGGAAGAAACAATCTCCACCTCTCCTGCTCCCACATGAATTCTTAGAAATTCACCCTTTCTGAACCTCTTCCTCTTCCATCTCCTCTCCCTGCCCCAGGCTCATCTGAAATTCAGTGGCCCAGTAGGACATGTTTCAAATGCACCTAATGCCCAGCGTGAGTTGCTGTCAGTTGCCAAATAGCCACATAATCTCTCCTAGTCATCCCCAAACCTTTAAAACTATGAGCACTTTTTCTTCTCCCTATCAGAATCTTTGTTTCTCTTCTGCTCCTTCCAGAATGTATGCTAAGAGAAAGCAAGAATGTTCCTAAGGAACATAAAGAGATCCCTACTTGAACTTTCTCCCTCCAGTATAAACAATGACCACAATAATATGAGCCATAGTTTACAATTTGTGTAGCTCCTTCACATTCATCATTATATATGACCCTCGAAAATTAGATAAACAGGATAAGAGTTATTGTCATTTCAGACTTCATATATAAAGTTCTAAAGAGCAAGTAAGTTGAATGTATTATATATTATGGAGAAAATAATCTCCTACAATTATTCATGAATATTGTTAGTCTCTGAATCATAGGCCTAGAATAGACACAAATTTGGATGACTTCCCAGGTCACAGAATTTTCCCCAGGATCTATGCCATTGCTGCACCCATACTCTTCTCTGGAGGAACCATTTCTCCCCCATACCTCAACTTATAGTGACCCAAATGGGAATTACTTGACCCTTTGTCCAGAACCCCAATGACTGGGCTGTTAAATGGGCATCTTACCACACCCCTAACCCAGTGATTAGTCCAAGGAAGGGACAGAAGCCTCAGTGTTTAGTCACCGAGAATTTTCCAATTGAAGATTAGAGAAAGAAGCCCAGTTTCACCTCTGACCCAAGTACGTAAGACTGTAAACTCAGAAGCTAATATGGACACGGTTTCAACCGTAAAATAATGGACAGCCTGAATGAACAAAGCTATTACTAGAGACTAGCAAAGGCATGAGATGGCCAGAGAGGCTGAGAAAATCATGAAAGTAAGCAAATCCCTGTTGTAGCTCAGTCTCATCCTCCTACTGCTTAGTTTACTAAGCCTTAGTTACTTAGTTACTTAGTTAGTTAGTTACTTTACTACCTAAACCAGAAACCAAAGGAGAGAGTTTTTTGAGGGTTTCTTATTATCTACATACTATCCTAAGCAACTGAAGATAAATCCTTTAAAGTTTGTTAATTGATTGAAATTACATATACACAGGCAGAGCATTTGCCTCCAGAAATAGTTTTAGTAGAGCTATATTATTTTACCCTTTCCTATTCAATATGCAGAAATGTTCATAACAATGTCAATTTCTTTGTAGGACAATGTTTTAACAATATGGGCAACTTTTTAATAAAAACTAAGTCTATTTTATAAAGCACCAAAGTATTTAGTTAATATAATACTGCTTTTTTGAATAGTGAATCCTGAAGGGAGGCATGTAAATGGTAATGTGACATAGGAGACTTAACAAAGTTTATTTTTTGTTTTAATGAATTTCTTTGGTATTATTAATGCAATGGTTGTGTGTAATAACAGAAGGCTAAAGTTGCTGGATAACTGGTGATTGGAGGGAATGACTAATAGTGTGACGTCAGAAATAACTATTGATGACTGAAAAAAATGGAGGAGATTTTTCAGGTAGTTTTCTAACTGGGTGTTTGTTTTTATTTTAACAAAATATCATCAAAAGTAGTAACACCTTTTGCCACCACCACTACCATTATATTACTGAGCTGAGAGGAGAAGTAGAGAGAAAACACAAACAAGTATAGAGAAAGAAGCTCTGTGGGATGTTTCATAGAAACTGCATTGTTGAAGAGCGCATCCCCTTGTGTGATAGTATTTGACATATGTTAAAAGTAGTAACTAAAGCTATAGAAATATAGCTGAGCAACTGAATAAAGAGATGAAGAATCTTCTGCAAAACCAGCTCTGATACATGGATGTCCATAACAATACCAACTAGCATGGGACATGGAATAGCATGCAACCCAGAAGAGCATCAGCAGACAACACAAACATAAGTCAACTCTCTACACTATATATAATTCTCCTTCCAAAATCATCCTCTATGAGCACCTTTGTAGTTGGTATAAACTTCCAATTTAAAGAGATTCTTTAAAAAAATTTTTTTTATTTACTTATTTGACAGAGAGAGAGAGAACACAAGGAGGGGGAGTGGCAGGCAGAAGGAGACAGAGAAGCAGGCTTCCCGCTGAGCAGGGAGCCCAATGCGGGGCTGTATCTCAGGACCAAGATCATGACCTGAGGCAGACACTTAACTGACTAAGCCACCGAGGTGCCCCTAAAGAGACTCTTAACTCTAGGAATGAACTGAGGGTGGCTGGGCGGGAGGTGGGTGGAGGGATGGGGTAATTGGGTGATGGGCATTAAGGAGGGCACATGATGTGATGAGCCCTGGGTGTTATACGCAAGTGATGAATCACTAAATTCTACATCAGAAACTAATAATGTACTCTATATTGGCTAATTGAATTTAAAAAGTAAAGAAATCCTCCAGGTAATAATAAAGACAGGGATACGGATTAGGTGGATACTAACTAAAAATAAGACTTAAGATTTGGGGCACCTACATGGCTCAGTCAGTTAAGCATCTGGCTTTAGCTCAGGTCATGATTCCAGGGTCCTGGGATCGAGTCTCATGGCCGGCTCCCCACTCAGTGGGGAGTCTGGTTCTCCCTCTACCCTTCACCCCTGCCCCGCTCATTCTCTCTCTCTCTCAAATAAATAAATAAATAAATAAATAAATAAATAAAATCTTAAAAAAAAAAAAAAAAAGAGTTAACACTTTAATATCTACAGAGGGCAGACCAGGTACCAAACTAGGCAGTATTGAAATACTGGTGCCTATATTTGGCATATCCCTATCTGCAGGTTCTGCATGTCACCATTCATAATATAGTAAGAACAATGCTTTATTTTAAGGTTGAAATTAAATCTTTATTTAATAAATTTATTGTTTTCACCTTTTTCCAATCAGTTCCAAGTTACTAGTTATTTGTAAGGCCTTCCCATAGCATAAGGCCTATATACAACGTAGTTTTTATTGGTTTGCTATGCTTATGGGAAGTAAGGAAAATATCTAAATAACCAGGAAAAGTGAACAACAAAAACAACAAAATGCAGGGCCCTGCATTGGGCTCCACACTGGGCATAGAGGCCACTTAATTTTTTTTTTTAAGTTTAATTAAACTTTGTATAATTGTCAAATTCAAAATATAAGGAGACTGGTTGAACAGCAGGTTAGACACAGCCCACAGCCGAATTAATGATCTGGAAATAGAGCTGAAGAAATTATGGAGAATGAACCATAAAAGAGAAGCAGATGAAAAAATAATGAAGAAGAGGTAACAGATAAAACAATTACAAAGACTAACATATGTCTATACATACTGGGAAATCAATGGGCACAAATGAAGACACATGCAACGAAATCCATAGACTTTGAAACATTGTAATAAGATTTCAGAAACTAAAAGGCAAGGAGAGGGTAAAAAGCAGCTGAGAGTAAAAAGAGGAAGGCCATGGGACTGAACATGGAAGGATCACATGGGTAGTTGCAAATATATCGCTAATGATCCAGTTATGAGTTGGACAGTGATTCGTGGCTATGCTTCATAATTTTTACATATTATCAGTACTCTCTACACTACCAAAGAGCACATAGTAAAAATCATTTTAAACTCTTTCCCATACATAATTTCATTTGTTTATTATACCCCTCTGAGGCAAGTCTTCCCCACTTGACAGTAGGGAAATTGAGATACGCTGACTTTTCCAATGTCATATATCAGGTAAATAGAGAAGTGAATCTAGAACCAACTATTCAGAATTCTTATACAGTGCCTTTTCAATTAAACTGCATAGCCTCCCAGAGACATATCATGTGAGAGTAATTCTCTGCCATCTACATCCATATTCAAATCTCTAGTAAACACATATTCATAAAATCGACTAAAAGGAAAAATAGTCATTCTGGCTAAAACCTAAAACCTGACTCAAATTCTCCATCCAGAAGCTCTATTATAGCCAAGTAGAAAACCCTATTAAAGTAAATTATGTTAAATGTGCTGACAAGCCATAACTGTATCAACTATCTCTCTGCTTTGAACATTACTCTACTTTGACTAAAAATTAATGGGTTGTGGAGAATCAACTACAATCTAATAAATGTACCATTGGAAAATCTGAAGAAAAAATGTAGAATCATGGTTATAAACAACAAAGCAAAAGAATGCAATTTACAAAGAACTTAATATCCATTTGCATACATTTTTTTCATTCTTAATTCAATGCAGTGTTTACCTACACATCTTTCTCCCATTTGTAATCACACATCTAGTGAATGACAGAGTTAGATTCAGGGTAACATTGTGGAATCTTGGCAGTCTGACTCCTACTTAGGTAACTTTCTTTAGTGCTTCTCTACTAAGAAAAAATATGTTTTGTTTTACTACCAGTGGCGTTTATTAGTGATTTTTCATTATAATTAGCTTTGAAAACAATACTCCCACTCCCCTACCTGATAAAAATAAACGCATTTTGAGAAGCTTTGTCCTTCTTACATTTGTGAAAATTCTTAATTCTCCTCCAAACTCCTGGTTTTAAAAGAAGCTGCAGTTACATCTATCAACACAAAACAATTCTGAGTTAAAAAATAGAGCAACTCAAATTATAATTCTAAAAACGATTCATTGAACTGCATTAATCAATTGATAGTCATTTGTTCAAGAAGCCCATATTTTACTTAAAACTAATTAGTGAGTGTAGACACAGATAAGTAAATTTGACATTATTAATTATCCCTCGTCTTTTATCTCATAAGAGAAAATATCAGAACACTGAGGTACTCAACAGGCTGAATGGTTCCATGCAACACACACACGCACACATACACACACACACACACACACACACACACACACGCTCTGAAATAAGAGATTGTATCTTTTAAAAATAGCCTCATATGATAAGGAAAAATATGCTTAAATTTTCAAAAGATTAAAATCACAATTAAATTCATGTTGAGATTTAAAAATTTCAAACTTATCATTTAAGGGATAATTATTTCAGTCGAGTTAGAAAAAAGTTTAGTCTTTTAGGCAGCTGTGTTCTATTCTCAGGCTTTAAAAACAAGCCAAGGTAGAGTTTTGTAAATTTAAGGATGACCCTGAGACGACGTCAATCCAGAAACTGTGCTGCCTCATAAACAATTTTACCTTACGGAAACTGCTAAATAAAAAGCAAAGCATTTACCCATAAGTTAGTTTTGTATTCCACGGAGTTACATATTTGCAGTTCAATATATACAGTAAACTGATTTTTTGAGCTGTGCCTTATTTAAGGTGTTGTATTAGAATTTTAAAATGCATTTTTGGAGGTATTGTTAATATGGCATTATGGCATCTACAGTCAGTCGATTGAACTACTTTACTAACACAATGTCATGAATAGATAGTAGACATTTATCGCTAACATTTCTTAACCAATATATCTATTACACTTTACATTTGATTTAATAAAGGTGGATAAAGTAGAGACATGGGAATAGCAAGTTAGAGGGCCTATATTCAGGTTCTGAATGTGTTTCTTACTTGCTCTTCATGGCTTGCGAAAGTCCTATAAAATCTGTATCTTAATTTCCCCATCAGTACGATTGAAGTAATAGCTACTCTTGTAGTCAACAAAGTTTACATATAAAGTCATGAATGTGAAAATGCTTTGATAAAAGAAAAAGTCTATTTAAATATAAGATATCATAATTAGCTGCAGTATCCGATTGTCCTACTTTTACTTTACTTTGGGGAGATGAATTTATGGGATTTGGAAAAAACATGAAGAATCTCAAATGCTGGGGTACCTGGGTGACTCAGTGTGTTAAATGTCTAATTCTGGATTTCGGCTCAGGTCATTATCTCAGGGTTGTGAGATTGAGCCCCACATTGGGTTCCGTCCTGGGTGTGGAGCCTACTTAAGATTCTCTCTCTCGTAGTGAAAAGAAAGGCCACACGTACCCCAATGTTCATAGCAGCAATGGCCACAATCGCCAAACTGTGGAAAGAGCCAAGATGCCCTTCAACAGACGAATGGATAAAGAAGATATGGTCCATATATACAATGGAATATTATGCCTCCATCAG
>CM052901.1:8503695-8537004 GCA_028534135.1 Potos flavus | reverse complement strand
AATGTACCCTCTATGCCTACACTGTGAAGAGTTTTGGTCAAGAAAGGATGCTGTACTTTGTCAAATGCTTTTTCTGCATCTATTGAGAGTATCATATGGTTCTTGTTCTTTCTTTTATTAATGTATTGTATCACATTGATTGATTTGTGGATGTTGAACCAACCTTGCAGCCCAAGAGTAAATCCCACTTGGTCATGGTGAATAATCCTTTTAATGTACCATTGGATCCTATTGGCTAGTATTTTGGTGAGAATTTTTGCATCCATGTTCACCAGGGATATTGGTCTGCAATTCTCCTTTTTGATGGGGTCTTTGGTTTTGGGATCAAGGTAATGCTGGCCTCATAAAATGACTTTGGGAGTTTTCTTTCCATTTCTATTTTTTGGAATAGTTTCAGGAGGAAAGGTATTAATTATTCTTTAAATATTTGGTAGAATTCCTCTGGGAAGCCGTCTGGCCCTGGGCTCTTGTTTGTTGGGAGATTTTTGATGACTGCTTCAATTTCCTTACTGGTTATGTGTCTCTTCAGGTTTTCTATTTCTTCCTGGTTCAGTTTTGGTAGTTTATTTGTCTCTAGGAATGCATCCATTTCTTCCAGATTGTCCAATTTGCTGGTGTATAGTTGCTCATAATATGTTCTTATAATTGTTTGTATTTCTTTGGTGTTGGTTGTGATCTCTCCTCTTCCATTCATGATTTTATTAATTTGGATCCTTTCTCTTTTCTTTTTGATGAATCTGCCCAGGGGTTTATCAATCTTATTAATTCTTTCAAAGAACCAGCTCCTAGTTTCGTGGATCTGTTCTACTGCTCTTTTGGTTTCAATTTCATTGATTTCTGCTCTGATCTTTATTACTGCTCTTCTCCTGCTGGCTTTAGGCTTTATTTGCTGTTCTTTCTCCAGCTCCCTTAGGTGTAGGGTTAGGTTGTGTATTTGAGACCTTTCTTGTTTCTTGAGAAAGGCTTGTATTGCTATAGACTTTCCTCTTAGGACCACCTTTGCTGCGTTCCAAAGATTTTGAACAGTTGTGTTTTCATTTTCTTTTGTTTCCATGAATTTTTAAAATTTTTCTTTAACTTCCAGGTTGGCCCATTCATTCTTTAGTAGGATGCTCTTTAGCCTCCATGTATTTGAGTTCTTTCCTACTTTCCTCTCGTGGTTGAGTTCCAGTTTCAAAGCACTGTAGTCTGAAAATATGCAGGGAATGCTCCCAATCTTTTGGTACCGGTTGAGTCCTGATTTGTGACCCAGGATGTGATCTATTCTAGAGAATGTTCCATGTGCACTAGAGAAGACTGTGTATTTTGTTATTTTGGGATGGAATGTTCTGAATATATCTGTGTTGTCCATCTGGTCTAGTGTGTCATTTAAAGTCTGTATTTCCTTGCTGATTTTTTGCTTCAATGATCTGTCCATTTCAGTGAGGGAGTGTTAAAGTCCCTTACTATTATTGTATTATTGTTGGTGTGTTTCTTTGATTTTATTATTAATTGGTTTATATAGTTGGCTGCTCCCATGTTAGGGGCATAGATATTTAAAATTGTTAGATCTTCTTGTTGGACAAACACTTTAAGTATGATATAGTGTCCTTCTTCATCTCTTATTATAGTCTTTGGTTTAAAATCTAATTTATCTGATATAAGGATTACCACCCCAGCTTTCTTTTAATGTCAATTAGCATGGTAAATTGTTTTCCACCCCCTCACTTTAAATCTGGAGGTGTCTTTGGTTCTAAAATGAGTCTCTTGCGGACAGCATATTTATGGGTCTTGTTTTTTTATACAATCTGATATCCTGAGGACAACAGAATTTGAAGATTCTGTCAGAAATAGAAGTCAGCAAGGCAGCCCATTCCTCTGGTGTTTTTTGTTTTGTTTTGTTTTGTTTTGTAAATCATCTGATACACTTAGGAATAGCTTCACTGATTCTGAATGGATCTCAGTGTATTATGGTTGACTTGATCTGACAAAAGAATAGCTGGGTTCACTTCAGTCAGTGTAGTCAGGAACCTAGAAATGTCTACTTGAATCACTCAGGTAACTCTCTTCTTAAGAGTAGAATGAATGACACCAACTATTTTATTGGTTATTCTCACAAAAGAAATATCTGGCTTTCTGGGGCACCTGGGTGGCTCAGTCATTTAAACGTCTGCCTTTGGCTCAGAATCCTCGGCAGGGAGCCTGCTTCTCCCTCTCCTCCCTGTTCATGCTCTCTCCCACTATCTCTGTCTCTCTCTCAAGTAAATAAATAAAACCTTTAAAAAAATAAATATCTGACTTTCCATTGCTCTTATAGTGAAATCCAAACTTTTTAAAAAAAGTTTATTAATCGCTACACCCAATACGAGGCTCAAAATCATGACCCCAAGATCAAGAGTCAGTGCTCTTCCAACTGAGCCAGCCAGGTGCCTCATAAAATTCAAACTCTTTACCATGACTTATGGGCCCTATATTGTCTAGCCTCTGCCCACCTCTTCAAATTTGTTTTCTTTCATTCTTCTTGCCCCTCCATCCACGCACATCCATAGAGAGGCCCTTCTTAGAGTCCCCAGGATCCTGACTCATAATTAAATTCACTTATATGATTTTAATCTTCCTCTTTGGTAATGGTACTGCATTTGTTTAATGTCTGCCTCTTTCATTAGACTGTAACTTCCTTAAGGACAGAAATGATACCTTAACTATCACTGTCCCTTTAGCAGCTAGCACAGAAATAGGCGCAAAATAGCCCCTTGGTAAATACTGAAATCACAAATGGATGAATCCATGAGGAAGTGAGTGAATAAAATTGAGTTCTGCTTTATTTTAAGAGCAAACAGGAATGTAGGGTGACAAACCATCCTGGTTTGCCTGAAATTCAGGGGGATCCTAGAACATTGATCTTTCAGTTTTAAAATCGAGACAGTTCCAGGTATTCTGGGATGAGTTGGTTATCCTACACGTGACCCTTGATTTGTGAGAGTAGAAATGTTGAACGGACACTCAGATTTTTGTATATACATTCTTCATGGACGTTCCTGACTGTTTGCCCACATAAAAACTAAGTGAACCAACCAGATAACCGAAAAAGAAAAATTTGTTTTTTCCCTTAACAGCAGATATTTTGAGGCCTTAGTTTTCCAAGTAATTACAAATTAAGTAACCATTCATTCTTAATCTCGCCTGGGTAACAATAAAAATTTATGACTATCTACTTCATCCTTCATTCATCTCTATGCTCTGATTCTATAGAAATCTGGGGTTGGAGACCCATTCTTATTGTGTCTCCCCACTGACCTCCCTTCTATAACATTGGAAATTACAAAAGTCACCTTCTGTCAAATGGGCTAAAAAGTGACTAGGTTTTTTGAACTTAGAAAAAAATAAGCTTTATGGATCGACTAATACAAAAATCACTTCTTTAAACCACCTTTTTTGCAAAAAGAAGGCAAATAACTGGTAATTTTGATTTCAAGGACTATTTCTAACTCTATCAGTTCTCATAGAACAACACTATTACCTTAAGGTATATTTTCTGAAATTAACTAAAATATTCTTGACCCATAGTATTAATTCATTTTAAAACACCCTCATTTAGGGGCACTTGGGTGGTTCAGTCAGTTAAGCATCTGCCTTTGGCTCAGGTCATGATCCCAGAGTCCCTGCTCAGCAGGGAGTCTGCTTCTCCTTCTCCTTCTACCTCTCCCCCAAGCTCATGCTCTTGCTCACTCTCTCTGTCTCTCTCTCTCTCTCAAATAAATAAAATTCTAAAAAAAATAAAATAAAACACCCTTATTTTAGTAGGAAAATTGTTATTTGGTGCTAATGTATAGATTTTAAATTTCCTCCAGTAAATCACGTATGATAGGTTTCAGTAGCCAGTTTGGTTTAGGATGAAGAATTAGGATAGTTACATTACTTAAAGTAGGGTAAAGTAATTCTGGAACATTTAAAAAATCTGTCATGTAGAGAAGCAAGAGGTACATTTATATAGTGAAAAGATATGAAAGACCTCATTCTTAGCCATCAGTTAAGCCATCAAGGATAAATTACAATATGCTTCATTCTACACAGTAATTCTAAAAAATCATAATTTGTAATTTTCTATGGTACATCTTAGAAAGAAACACAAACAGCTGCTAATTATCCAGCAGTTAATCCCAATAGTTGGTACAAAGCAGAATTATGAAAGAACATGTTGAAAATACATATGCCTAGTTTCACCCTAGAACCTCTGAATCAAAATCCTTGGAGCTACTGCTTATGTGCACCCCTGGTTAAGCAACACTGCTCAATACCACAAAGCCTTGGCCTCTGTGAGGAAGGAAAAAAAAAACAACACTGAAAAGACAAAAGAAAACAAACAAATCAAAAAAAAAAAAAAGCAGATTAGTAATGCATTTAAACAACCAAGTTACTAGCTCATTCTTCTCTACTTGGTGGTTTTTGTTGAGCATCCTAAGCAAAGAAGTCTAGGGTGATGAGAACGGAGAAACTTTCCTTAGATATATAATTAAGAAGCCTTTTGCGACCTTGAAGGAAGCAGCTTTAGAAATTGATGAGGGCTGACTTTCAATTGCAGAGGATAAGGGATTTAACGGGAAGGGAGGAAATAGGAGCAGTGAGAATAAACCTCTGAGAAAGACAGAAAACCAAGAGAGAAGCTCAGAAATGTTTCAGAGTGGAGGGAGTTGCTTTTTTAGAATGATGGCAACCAAACTCAAATATATTTGTCTCAACAAGGAAGGAAAAGAAAGGCAGGCAGGAAGGCAGGCAGGAAAAAGATTTTGAGATTTTGAAATGCACTCTGGAGTCAGGCACTATCACCCGCTAGCATTAGCTATATGACTTTCAATAAATTAATCGCTGAGCCTCAATTTCCTCACCTAGAAAATAGGAATTAAGGCTATATATTTCACATAATGTTGACATGAGAATGAAATAAGGTCACTAATGTAAAATGCATAGTCCAGTGCCTGGCACATAGTAACCACTCTAAAAATGTTTTCTATTCTTATAATTATTATTCATGTTGTTCTTGTTCTAGTCTTGGTAATTATTAGGACAGATACTTAACTATCTTTGAACAAATATGAGTTGAATAAATAAATATGAAGAACCAGCCCCATAGAAGTGACTTCCTCCCCTTTTATAACAAAAGGAAGTAAGAGCCCCTTAACTCAAAGGAATGTGGTGAGACTGGAGTAAGAAGATATTTGTAAAGCCCTCAGCACAGTTAAGAGATGTAAGTGTTCACTAAATATTATATATTATTACTACTATAAATCCATCTTTCCAATGTTACTATCATAAAGACTGTTTAAAAAGCTGCTCAGAAGGGGCACCTGGGTGGCTCAGTGGGTTAAGCCTCTGCCTTCAGCTCGGGTCATGATCTTGATATCCTGGGATCGAGCCCCGCGTCGGGCTCTTTGCTCAGTGGGGAGCCTGCTTCTTCCTCTCTCTCTGCCTGCCTCTCTGCCTACTTGTGATCTCTCTCTGTCAAATAAATAAATAAAATCTTAAAAAAAAAAAAAAGCTGCTCAGAAACCTATTAGTAGCTATATTTGGTCTACTCTTTTCCTCAATAATACTAATATATTCAATGATACTAATATATTGATAATACTAAAAATTATAAGAATAATATGTGAATATTCACACGTATATCCATATACATAGTACTCCACATAGAGGTAAATAAATGAATATATGCATAAATTTCTCAAGGTTGATGGTTCTCAAACACATAGGAATGATCTGAAGAATTTATGAAAGTATAGAAAGTCTGGAACGCAGTTTGAGGAACAATGCTTTCAAATTCCAAAGAATATTGGGGAAAGCAATATTTAGTTGATTGAGTCTTAACTAAAAATACTTATCCCCTCAGTTTACTCAAATTCCTTTTTTTTGTTTTGTTTCCCGAAGGAAAGTTATGTTTACCATGCTGTTTGTCCAGGATATTACTATTATTACATGAGCTGAATCCAAGGATTGCAAATAACCTAGAAAATGTTTGAAAACATTCCCAGACTACTCTCTGCTGAATGTGTTACCAGAGGCTCTAAAAACAAAACTGGGCTATCCAGACGTTAAAGACTCCATATGGCCCTTGCTTTGTTTACTGAGGTGTTCTTCTATGACAGTTAATTCATAATTTGAATGTTAACGAATTTTGGCATAAATTCCTGAACTTGGAGAATAGATGTCAGGTTTCCTTATTTCTATATTCACATGAAAATGCATTCTTGCTTCTTCTGCTCAAATCGTGATGGGAAATGTGCCTTGAAGCACTCAGAAATACATCAGAACTGAGCTCAATTGACAGTTGAATCATAAAATAATAAGAAACTCAACGTTTCACAAAATAGTCTTATTGGTGGATATTGTTTATCCCTACAAAATGCATTTCAGCGCATCTGTTTAGCTACCTTGGTTACTCCCAAAGACTTCTCAAAATATCTTCTCGTTTAAACCAGTTTCCCTTTTTGCAATGTACCTCCTCAAAAATAAATGAAACAGGGGTACCTGGGTGGCTCAGTGGGTTAAAGCCTCTGCGTTCGGCTCAGGTCATGATCTCAGGGTCCTGGGATCGAGCCCCGTATTGGGCTCTCTGCTCAGCGGGGAGCCTGCTTCCCCCTGTGTCTCTGCCTACTTGTCATCTCTCTCTCTCTCTGTCAAATAAATAAATAAAATCTTTAAAAAAAATTAAAAAAAATAAATAAATGAAACAGAAAAATGATTTTGAAATGTTAACTGTTTTTAAAATCTTGTATCCTTCAGTACTTCCCGTTGCCCTCTGATGTGTCTCCCCACCCCCATGACCCATAAATTTGGGCAACTTGAACTAAGAAGAGGGCTTACTTCAGGACACAAGGAACAAAGAAGTCAGTTCTTAGTCTGTACATTTTGAAAGCAAGGTAATGACCTAAACAAGATTTGGGAAGACATGCTTTGGTATGTCCATCCACCTGGCCACCTAGGGAGTGAGTCAAATGGGAAAGTACAAAGAAAGTTGAACTAGAAACCAGGAGGTGGACAGGATAGTCTCAAGGCCTAGAGAAGTAGAAGGACTCAAGTGGTCATGAAATCAAAATAAAAGAGGATAGAAGCAGTATTGAGGATGTGACGGTACATGCCAGTGTTTACGGTACATGCCAGTGTTTAGAGTGCAACAATGAGGAGCACATGCACACCTCACCCTCGATCTCTTAGCACAACATAAACTTTCCAAAACTTAGATGAAGGAAATGAAAATGAAATGAAAGGAATGAAGAAAATGAAGGAAATGAAAATGCAAACCCCAATTTAAGCACATTTTTCTGACTTGGCAGAATAGGGGCTCACAATAGAGTTCCAGGAAATTAGAGAGAGCTCACCTTATTTTGTAGGATTGAGACTATCATTTGTTAAAATCAAAAGAGGGAAATCTTAATTTTAAGTTCTTAGAACAAAAAAGCACGTGAGCATGGTGCCCAAGAGTTTCTAAGTCTTCTCTGATGATAGATTTTAAGAATGTTTTAGGTAAGTGTATTTTTTTAAGTTTTACATTTTAAAAAGAAGATGGAAGAAAGGCCAGTCTCTATCATATTTCATGTCCCTTTTTAACTTGAATTAATGACTTAGCCATTTGTAAATAATGTGGCAGTCTGGTGGTTGTAAAGAACAAATGCTTATACTTAACTCAAAAGTAGCTTGAGTCAACCACAGAATTAACTCAGGTTTTAAAATCTGTTCTGCAAATCTGTGTAACAGAAGCTTAGACTTCTAGAGGATAAGATGCTTCTGCTTCTAAAATCCTTTATTCCCAGTCTTTCTGCTTTCCCAGTAATATTCATTACGTGCATTGTTTTTTATTACATGCCAGGGGATGGTTTGTGACTAACAAATTATTCTGCAGTAAATATCACATTTAAATGATAGTTAACAATAAACCTGGGTCAGATGCAAATAATTAAATCCTATTCCTTGTAGCCATCAGTTCCATAAGTCACCTTCCCTGTCCACTGCCTTAATAGGGCTCAGTGGAACCCCTGGGGCTGTACAGAACATATAAAAAAAAAATAGTGCTCTAAATTGCACTTTTAAAAAAGAAGACATTATTTTCAGGGCCATACCATAACTCAAATTAGGAAAACAAAGTGTTGCTCTGTACAGGTCCCTCAGTGACTATGTAAGATTTTATGTAATATACTCTTTAGGCAGATGACTTTATGTAAAGAGTTACTTTGAGAGTGGCCAAGGATACTGGAAATAGTTTAGTCATTTCAATAGTTTAAACACTACCCCTCTTCCCTAATTTCCCTAATCTTTTCTTCTTTCTTTTTTTTTTGAGGAAAATCAAATATTATATAATTTTGAAATGTATAAAAACTTGAAATAACATGTTAAAATATTAACAAAGGCTAATCTTTTCTTCTTAAACTCAATCCAAACATTTTCCAAAAGGATTGTGTGATTTTATAACCCAAAGAGGCAGTTTTCTGCTTTTGTATCTAGAGAAGGACTTGTATGTAGAACTAGGTTGCATTATTAACTGTCAGCTTAAATTATCACTCTATCAAGGGCTTTCAATTAATAGGTAACTCTAAGGTTAGTATACTTATAGTCTAATGATTAGATTCTATTTAGAACTCACTCATATTTCCATGGGTAAAAACAACAAAAACAAAGATATGACTGGTTCACAGCTTACTATATAGTTGGCTTGACAAAAGTACCTGCGGGTTCTCCTTCAGGCAGAAGGGTGACAGAAATTTCCCTAGAGGCCAGCCACTCTAATGCAAAAGTAGCCCAGGTATGGTCAACTAGAATTACTTGATGAAAAAACCAAGTTAACTAGTGCTTGCCAGTGGCTGGGGGGTTGGGAGAAAAGGAACGTTGCTGTTCAATACGTATGGAGATTCAGTTACGCTGAAGGAATAAATCCTAGAGATCTGCTGTACAACATAGCACCTATAGGGAGCAGTATGGGATTAAGCACTTCAAATTTGAAGGGATATAACTCATGGATTTCTTTTTTTGCCTGCAATTTATTTTTTCCAGATTTATTGAGATGTAACTGACATATAACACTGTGTGAGTTAAGGTGTACAACATGATTTGATACACATATACATTGTGAAACAATTACCACACTAGGTAAGTACTCCATCACCTTATATACTTATCATTTTCTTTTTCTCTGTGTGTGTGTGTGTGTGTGTGTGTGTGTGTATGTGTGTGTGTGTGTGTGATGAGAACATTTAAGATCTGCTGTCTTAACAACTTTCATGTAGACAATACAGTATTGTTAACTTTAACTTTATTCACCTTATAACTGGAAGTTTGTATCCTTTGACCAACATTCCTCCGCTTCCCCCACCCACCCGGCAGCCCTGGCAACCACCAATTTACTTTGTTTCTGTGAGTTCATTTTTTTTTTTTAATTTCACGGTGTCATCATATAGTATTTGCCTTTCTCTGTGTGACTTATTTCACTTAGCCCAATGCCTTCAAGTTTCATCCATGTCGTCACAAATGACAGGATTTCCTTCTTTTTTAAGGCCGAATAATAATCCATTGCATATATATACATCTTCTTTATCCATTCATCTGTCAACTGACAGATTGTTTCTGTGTCTTAGCTATTGTGAATAATGCTATACAGAAGGGGGGTGGAGTGGGAGCAGATATCTCTTTGGGATAGTGATTTAATTTCTTTCAGATAAATACCCAGAAGTGGACTTGCAAAATTATATAGTAGTTCTATTTTTGATGGAATGAGGGACTTCCATACTGTTTCCCAACTGGCTATGCCAATATACATTCCCACTAGCAGTATATAAGGTTTGTCCTTTCTTCATATCCTTGCCAACTCTTGTTATCACTTGTATTTTCAACAACAGCAATTCTATCAAGTGTGAGGTGACATCTCAGTGTGATTTTGATTTGCATTTTCCTGTTGATTAATGATGCTGAGCACCTTTACATTTACCCATTGGCCATCTGTAAGCATTCTTTGGAAAAAATGTCTATTGAGGTCCTTTGCCCATTTTTAAATCAGATTGTGGTGTGGTTTTTTAGCAATTGAGTGGTATGAGTTCCTTATACATTTTGAGAGTGTGTCCTACTCTTCAATTTTTTGGAAGAGTTTGGGAAGGATCAGTATTCATTCTTTAGTTCTTTGGTAGCATTCACCAGTGAAACCATCTGGTCCTAGGTTTTTCTTTGCTTGGAGTTTTTTAATTACTGATTTGATCTCCTAACTTATTACTGGTCTGTTCACATTTTCTATTTCTCATGATTCAGTCTTGGTAAGTGGTATGTTTCTAGTAATGTATCGTTTTCTTCTGAGTTATCTAATTTGTTGGCATATAGTTATTCACAGTAGTGTCTTATGATCCTTTGTATTTCCGTGGTATCAGTTATAACGTCTCCTCTTTCATTCATAATTTTCTTTGAGTTCTCTCTCTCTTTTTTGCTTGGTTAATCTATAGTCTGTCATTTTTATCTTAAAAAAAAGACAACTATTCATCTTACTGATCTTTTCTATTTTTTTTCTATTCTCTATTTCATTTCTTCCTGCTGTAATCTTAATTTCTTTTCTTCTGCTAACCTCAGGCTTAGTTTGTTCTCCTTTCCTAATTCCTTCACGTGTAAATTTGGATTGCTTATTTGACATCTTTCTTTTTTTCTTCATATAGGTGTTTATAGCTTTAAACTTCCCTAACTGCTTTTGCTGCATCCCATAAGCTTTGGTATGTTGTATTTCCATTTTCATTTGTCTCAAGATATTTTTTTTTATTTCTCTTTGATTTCTTCTTTGACCCACTTGTTGTTTAGGGCTGTGTTGTTTAATTCTACGTGTATGTGAATTTTCCAGTTTTGCTCCTGTTATTGATTTCCTGTTATACACCACTGTGGGTGGGATGACAGTTGATATCATTTCAACCTGTTTTAGTTCGTTAAGACTAGTTTTGTGTTGGGGCGCCTGGGTGGCTCAGTTGGTTAAGCGACTGCCTTCGGCTCAGGTCATGGTTCCGGAGTCCCGGGATCGAGTCCCGCATCAGGCTCCCAGCTCCATGGGGAGTCTGCTTCTCCCTCTGACCTTCTCCCCTCTCATGCTCTCTCACTCTGTCTCTCTCTCAAATAAATAAATTAATTAAATTAAATAAAAAAAAAAAAGACTAGTTTTGTGGCCTAACATACAATCTATCATAAAGAGTGTTTCAAAAAAAAAAAAAAAAAAAGAATGTTTCATGTGCACTTGAGAAGAATGTGCATTCTGCTGCTGCTGGATGGAATATTCTGTATATATCTGTATGGTCCATTTCGGTCTATAGTGTTATTCAAATATGCTGTTGTTCAAATTGTATGTTAAGTGTTATTATTACAACAAAGCAAAAATAAAAACAAGGAAACTTAAGAAAATTTTAGGAGGTATTGCATATGTCTCTTGATTGTGGAGATGGTATCACTGGTATTTGCATATGTCTGAACTTATCAAATTGTACACATTAAATATGTTCTGTTTTTTGTATATCAATTATACCTATCTATATAAAGCTGTTAAAAAACAGTAACTATTCCTGATCCCTAGTGAACTGCCAACACAATGAAATATATCATCCACTCTGATTCAAAACTGAGAAAATGCCCCCTCTGTACTCCCCGTGACATAATACAAGCTGAGGCCCAATGTTATGATGGCCACAATTTCCTTACCTTTTCTGTTTCTCACTTTGTCCTTTCCAACACTACCATTTCCTGTATTCTGCCCTCAGAAAAGACCACTTGGTTCATGGCCACCCATAGTTCCCCCACAGCAACGTGCATTTTTATAAACATGTGCATTTTTATTGTTGCTTTTATTTAAACCAATCTATCTGCTTCTGTTAAAGTTCACTAGTAATTTATAACTTGATTCGCAGTCACAGCTACATTACTCCTCTCAGGGACTTTGCCCTTTTTCCTCTTTTGAACTTTCAAAGCATAATTTGACTATAAAAAACAAAACATATCCCCTTTGAAACAGATAAAAAGGACAGTGTTTTCTCAAGTTCTCAAATCATGACAAATCCCAAATCAATGGAGGGCAGACTAGGAGGGTATAATGTTTGCATGGGAAAACAACAAGGGCACTGGACCAGCCCAGAGCCAGCCACGGAAGACCGATGGCCAGCAGCACTGGGTGGATTTATCCTTAAAGCAAGAAAATGAGTTCAAGAGCACCTATGAGAAGAAATGTTGCCTCTCCCAAAAGCTTGAAAGGCAGAGGGAGCTTAACTCCTGATTAATGCAGAACAGTCAGAGTTGCAATTTGTAGGACCTGAATGAAAGTGTTCTTTGGTTGTCTCATTTGTTTTTCCAAATACAAACCCCTTCCAATCTCTGCCAAACCATTTCTTTGGATTGAAGGCAATGTCATAGCTATACAGTGACTACCGTCAAGTGTCATCTTTCGCTAGCAAGTACAATTTCACACATACCACTTAATCCAACTTCTTTGTGGTTCATTAATTCTTTAGTGATTATAGAAAACACACACTTCTAAAAGAAACTAGTTTGATATAAGTATGGGTTCATCAGTGAGTGCCAATATTTCAGTCTTGGAGCCTCAGTTATTCTAAACCATGTGGTTTTCTAGATAACTGAAGACTTATACTTTAGGCTCAAATACTTGGTTTTAGTCATTTACTATATAAATATTCTAAAACAGAGTACACTCTTAGGGCCTTTGTAAAATAAGAAATCTGAATGGAAGTTAACCATTTCCCACTGCCTTAGGGTACTATGAATACCAGTTATTATACTTCAATGCTATATAACTTGGGCTCCTGCAGGCTATTGATACATATATAGGGTTATTTGCCCTAGATAGCTTAGAGGTATGTTTTAATAATTTTCCTACGTTGTATTCAGTAACAACTATCACTACTTACTTCAGTCAACATCCCAACCTTCAGAAACTTTTCTCACTTCTAATTTTGTGCCCCTAATGTAGGGTGGATTCAGAAATGAGATAACCCACATTTATTACTATTGTAGTTGAAATAAGATAAAGAGGTACTGAATACAGGCAAAAGAAATTATAGTATTACTGAGATTCATTACTTTATCAGACATTACAACCTCTCTTTGGCCACTTTCAAGTCCTTTTGATTTAATGATGGGTTTCTGACTGTATTCTCCATAAGTGAAATTTCTAATTTGGTGAAGTGTTACTGTATTTTCATTCATCTTGGTATATTTCAAAGATTAGATTCTTTGTTGTTTTTGCTTTTGTCATTCCAGGAAACTCCTCTGATCTATTAATGAAAAAATACCAAGAAATTTGATTTTTGTCTATACTGGCATAATCACTTATATTTTAAAACAAAATAATTCTTAAGAGATATTGCTTAGAAAATGACTTATGCAAAGACCTTTTCCTTCAATTTCACTTGATCTAATCAAGAGCCATTGATATGAATTAAGAAAGTACATTTCGTGCTAAGAGAAATAAGTCATATTGAGAAAGAAAAATACCATGTAATTTCACTCATATGTGGAATCTAAAAAACACATGAGTACACAAACAAAAAGCAGACTCAGACCTATAAATACAGAGAACAAACTGATGGTTGCCAGAGGGAAGGATGATGGGGGGATGGGCAAAATAGGTAAAGGAGAGTGGGAGATCTGGGCTTCCAGTTATGGAATGAATGTCACAGGAATAAAAAGCACAGCATAAGAGAATACAGTCAATGGTATTGTAATAGCACTGTATGGTGACAGATGGCAGCTACAGTTGTGAGCACAGCAAAATGTATAATGTATAGAGATGTTGAACCATTATGTTGTACACCTGATACTAATATAACATTGTGTGTCAACTATACTAAAAAAGATTTTTTTAAAAGAAAAGAAAGTGCATTTTGCTGGCAACTGCTTTTGCTATTTCTGAGCTAGTTTTTAAATATATATATATATATATATATATATATATAAACAATGGAATATTATGCTTCCATCAGAAAGGATGAATACCCAACTTTTGTATCAACATGGACAGGACTGGAAGAGATTATGCTGAGTGAACTAAGTCAAGCAGAGAGAGTCAATTATCATATGGTTTCACTAAGGTGTGGAGCATAAGGAAAAACATGGAGGACATTGGGAGAAGGAAAAGAAGGGTGAATTGGGGGAAATCAGAGGGGCAGATGAACCATGAGAGACTGTGGACTCTGAGAAACAAACTGAGGGTTTTGGAGGGGAGGGGGGTGGGGGGTTGGGTGAGCCTGGTGGTGGGTATTGAGGAGGGCACGTATTGGAGCACTGGGTGTGGTACATGAACAATGAATCTTGGAACACTGAAAAAATAAAATTAAATTAATTAAAAATAAATATATGTATTTCCTTCATTCACTTTATTCTCATTGGAAAATATTGTAAAAATCTAGTATTTTAATTTCCCTTTTTATCCATAATTTTATCTTATAGAACTTGTTATATCAGTATTTTTACTAATTTTTCTCAAACCACAAGACTGTGCACCTGAATGATGCAAAACAGAATTAACATTTCATAGCATTTATTTCTTTCTTAGGAACATAAAAATAACCTTTAAATGGAAAGATACTAAAATGAAGATGTAATGGATTTTTCTATATTTAATTGCTCAACTAGAATAATGATGATATTGGTTTTTATTTCATGAAAGCAGATTATAAACTCCTTTTTTAAATAATGGCCACTATTCTTCTATCCATAAGTGTGTATGGGTATGTGTATGTGTTGCATGGGAGGTATGTGCGAGGTTAGAGTCTGGATAGGATTTTTACTAATACCAATTACTAACTATATAGCTGTATTTAGAGGTAGAGTATTATGTGGGAAGAGTAGCTTTTGGGAACAGACAAATCTAGATTAATATATCCACTATCAATATATTAGCTGTGTGACCTTGGACCAGGTTACATGATCTAAGCCTCACTTTTGGATCATCTGTGAAATGCACATAATAATACATACCTTGAAGGATTTGGGGGGAAGATTAGAATTGATATGTCACACAGAAAGCGCTAAATACATAGCAATTATTATGGTCCTCGTCATCATTGTATCTAACTGGGAAATCAGCTAAAACTCAACTCAAACCTCAGCTGTTCTACTTACTAGCTGTGTGATCTGGGTCATGTTAAACTGAACATTTACGAGCCTAAGTTTTATCACCTGTAAAAAGATTATACTTACTTCTTAGAGTCATTATGAAGATTAAATGAGATAATGTATATAAAGCACCCCTTATGGTGCCTGGCTCTGCTTCAGCTATCTCAAAGAATTAGTTTCTTTTCTACTCTCTTGTGACGATTAGATGAAGGAGGGATTAAGACCAGATCTAACCAAGGCTTTATTATCATTGCATGTCTTGCAGTGAACATTCATGGAGTCTTTTTGTTTTCTGTCATTTTAGGAAAATGAAGACGTAGGGAGTGACAGGATGAGGATGGAAAAACACAGATTTAGGGGCTTATTAACTCCAATGCCCCAAAATATTTGATGATATCTACCATGTACAAGGCCCTTTTCATGTTTTTGAGCTGCAATGTTCAATTCAAAAATTGTATTTCAGCTTATGGTGGGTTTTAGGAATGTATGCAGATCATGTTTCTGTCATTATATCCTTAGCCCCAGGTACCTCTTTATTTGATACACAAAAGAATTTGGTCACAAACCAGAAGACAGAACAGTGTCCAGCATGGGTTTAAGTTTTTCAGTTCCAATAGTCCTATTTTTCAGCAAGCGAGATTTATATGGCATAAAGTTTAATTTTATGTTATTAAGTCGTGGAGTATGAATAGGACATACATTTAATGCTTATAAATCCAATGGGTAGAAAAACATATACTGTAAAAACTCTCCCTCTCAGCCCACTGCTCCCTAGCAAACAATATTACCTTCTCCTATGTAGCCTTCACTCCTGTTTCTCTATTATTTTCTGAAATAAGTAAGTATGCAATGAGCAGTCAGAAAGACGTGTGCATCTTGCCCAAGGTGAAGAGTCAGAGAGATGGTAGATGCTATTACATCGATGTATTTACCATCATTACATTTATATCAAATGATAAAATCAATTAAGAACCTTTTTAGTGTTACAGTCCTTGAATGCATCAGAGATTTTCCCAGTGAGAGGCCTAAAGAAATTAAAAATGAACTCTGTAAGCTGTGTTATATGGTGTTCTAGGACAGTTCAAAATAAACAAGTCACAGTAGCAAATATGCCCCAGAAAACAGACATTTCTCCCAGAGAAGATATTCATCCTGACCTCTCACTCATGGGTTCATTAGTTTAAAGAGAGTTCAATTTTGTCTTCACAAATTCATTTGAAGGTACCTGGTTAATGGCTGTTTGCCCTCAAAATTTTGGTATTACTCATACTTTAAAAAAAATTAGATATTATCCAAGAGAATTGTAGGAAAGAAATGGTCTCCTGCAATCATTTTTCCTTTCTGACGCTATTTCATGCTATAAGCTGTGTACCATAATTAAGGTTTTAGTGGCTTAAGGAGTCGAAGATGACATGCTTTGGAGCCAGATAAAACTGAATTCAGGTTTGGGCTCCTTCATTAGTGTGCTGAACCCCAGTAAGTCTCAGTTTTCTGTGTGTAAAATTGAGATAATGATACCTGTGTGCAGTGCTATGGTGAGGATTTCAAGGAACCATATAACACTAGAGGGCACTTCAAAAATAAATAATACTAGCAAGCACTCAAATGAGAATATTATTATTGTGGTGGTGGTGGTGGTGTTATTATAATATGAAGCAAATGAGCCCGAGGCAAATGAGCACTTGCTTTGAGCACATTTCAGGAATCAGAATTGAGGACATGTTGTACTTATGACAAGGCACTATGATGATTCTAAACTTGGAACCAACTAACTGGTGATAGTCGGCTACAAATTAAGCCACCTAAAGGCTGAAGAGGAGTTTTGATGTGGAATGAGTAGTAGTGGGATATTAAAAATGCACATTATCCCACTGTGTTGGCAAGGGTCTGGACAAAGGGAATACCGAATAAGGTGAAAGGAATACTAGACTTTAAGAGAAACTTTTTTTTTTTAGTGCCCGGCCATATCACTTTATGTGTGACTTCAGCAATCATGCCTCCAATTAGATTCCCCACACAATCATGATAAGCTCCAAGAACCGCTCTCTGTTCCTGCTGTTTTATGAGTTTCTGGCAATGGAGCTTTTAAGAAATGGACAGGACGGAGCTCGCAGAGAGGACTGCTCTTACAGAATACTGTTTGCTGCCTCAGTGCAGCTGGCCAGCACCACAGCGCCCACCCTGCAAGTGAGTGTACAACGTGGAGAGCTCAACCTACTGTCCGCAGCCCAGAGATCTGCAGTACGCCAAATATGAAAAGCTTCAAAATGTGTATTCTCTTCATTAACAAAATGTGTGAAGCAGATTGGAAGTCCAAGGCAAGCATTTTTGTTTTACGTGACATGAGAAGTCGCTTAGGATACTCTAGTTTTGCGTTGTCTCAAGTGAAGAAGGACCCAATCACAGTGGCTTCATTTTCCCACTGACCTTTTCCCATTTTGAAAAAGCAACATAACAACAGTATGTTATTTAGTCTGTGAAGTAGCTTTTGCACAGATTGCACTTTAAAAAGAAGTGTTCCTTTTTGTTTCACTCCTTTAAAAGATTTTGAACTGTGACTTGCATAATATAATAGAGGTTACTTTTGCCTTTAAATGTAACAGCTATAGTTATTGCAATACTTTATATTGACTGTAGAAGTTATATTTACTGATCATGTATTGTATGATGTTTTTGTTTCCTGAAAAATGGAGTGGCTTAAATATATATGCAGTGGTATGCTGAAGCCAGCCCTTATGGTTTCATGAAACTTGGCTGTTACTATTTTCACCAAATCTACATTCGATGTCATATTGGTAGCTTGAAATTGGTTATTTTGGAAATATTTGCACCATGAAAATCAGCAAATGCTACAAATCAGGACTTAACCACCCAATCCCTTAGCCAGTTGCTACACATTTCTCAGCACATCATCCATCATTTCCTTTACAAATTTGTGATAAAATGGCATATTGAAATCCACTAGACATTGATTATTTACCAATTTAGATTGAGCCTTGCAACATATCTCCTAGGGATCTCTAATGCCCAGATCCAAGAGGTAGGTGGCTGTGTAGAGAAGGAAGTTAATCTCCAGTCTTCTGTAGCATTCAAACTGCTATTTTCGTCCTCAATGTAATACACTCTGATATCGCTATTGTGAAAATATTTGGCTGATGTAAATGTGATCTGAGTGGTAATATTCTTTATTTGGTATTGCCCAGAACAAAGCATATCACAATAATAAGTGATATGCATGTTACCACATTATTTATGTTCAAATTCCACAACTGTGTATAGCAAAGCTTCAACGAACAAGCTTCCCAAATATCAGTACCAATTCAGAGAAAGATTAAGGAAGAATGGGAGTCTCTGAGCGGGGGAAAGGTACAAAAAGAACACAGAAGACTTGTTTGGCATCAGCCAATATTTCCTAAACTGCTAATTAGTTGTCTGAGATAGGGAGGCAGGGTAGGAACTTAGGCAGGGGATGGGGAATATATCAAACAAGAACACTTTAGCCTTTAGAAAAATCTGAACTCATGAGTCATTGAAATATTAAAGGAATTTACCAAAGAAGACAGTGATGATTTAAATGGTTTCAATGGGGAATAATTTCCAAAGCTCCTAGTCAATTATTATTTTGGCATAGATGATTAAGGCCCATGAAGCGATTTTCAGCAAGGCAAAGATTAAAAGGTTGATCAAATCTGAGGATAAAAACACAGGAAAGAAGAAAAAACAATAAAGAAAATTTGCACAAAAAAAAAAAAGAAAGAAAATTTGTACAGAGTATAAGAGTTCTTAAGTCCTGCGAATACTAACAATTGCATCTGAAGTCATTTTCTCCCAGAAAGCCAAAACCAAAAAATACTACTTGCATCTGTATTTTGAGAGTTTGTTAAAACAGACTGTTAGGGAGGTAAATCAGCAGTAACTCAACATGATGATACTATTCCTCAACTTTACTTAAGCCCATAGAAAAGTCACTTATAACAATAAAACATTATATTAAAAGTAAGATATAGTGAAAAATTCAATCCATTACATGGTCAGATTGATTAAAATAGTCACATTTTAAAAACTGAGCTAAAAAATTTGAAATGATGTTAAATTGATTTGTGAACTTGTGTATATGATGTCAGTGACTTACATTTACCATACGGGGATAGTACTGTCATTTATTAAGTTGGATGCCAAGCACTGTGTACTTAGCACACATTCATTATCTCAGGCGATCTTCGTAATAAATATAGCACAGGAAGCATTATTTGCATTTTACAAATAGGGAAATTGAGGCCCAGAGACATTAAGGAACTTATTCAAGATCACACAGCTGGCAAAGATATAAAAGCTTAGTTTTGTCTGACTGTTAATTATAGCTTTTTCAAGTTTACCAACTACTGAGCCCTTTTAAATGTATCCCACTTTTCGTTAAGACATTCATATAAACAGAAGAAAAATCACAAAGATAGCTCTTTTTAGAGCTAAAAAAACTGCATAGTAAAATCAAAATATGACTTGTTTCTGTAAGAATAGAGTCACAGTTTTATATAAGACTGAATAGGATTGATTACTACTATCAACCTGTGTTGATCTCTTCTTATCTATCTAGCCCCTTCCATTTTTTTTTCTAAAGTAGGCTCCATGCCCAGCATGGAGCCCAAGGTGTGGCTTGAACTCACAACCCGGAGATAAAGACCTGAGCTGAGATCGAGAGTCAGTCGGACACTTAACTGACTGAGCTGCCCCAGTGTCCCTAGCCCCCTTCCATTTAAGGGTAAATCCCCCTGTGCATATAATCTTATGTGATTCTGTGTTTTCCCTGCCCTCTAAATTAGGAACCAAAGTGGGGCAGTTTTGCTGTTTTAATTTTCTGGCAGTGGCTTTGGGTACACAGTAAGGGAGGGCTAATAGGACATTTCCATCTAAAACTTTGAATCTGGAATAAGTGACACAAATATGAAAGTTCAGTTCAGATCCTTTCCTGATGAATGTTGTGGTGTACCAGTGGAAGTAGCAATAATGACCAAGAGTAGGAGAGTCTTACATAACATGGGGGGACGACAGTAGATGTGCTTTCCTCTCACTGGTTCTTCCACAAATGCCTTCCTGCCTACCATTTCCCAAGTTCGGTCTTACATTTTTTTTTTTTCTATTAATTCTATGAGCCCCTGAGATCCTTTCAATGACTGACTCTCTCTCTCTCTCTTTATTTAGCAACAGTCAGCACTGGGGGGTCTGCACTCAGCGTGGGGTCTGCTTGGGATTCTTTCTCTCTTCACCCTTTGCCCTTCCCTCTGCTCACTCTCCCTCTCTCTAAAACAAATAGATCTTTAAAAAAATTAAAATAAATAAAATATTGTCCAGAAATGAGTCTCCCAAGTTTGCAAAGTATAAATGACTCTTTTCAGAGACTGTAGCCCAAAGCCATCAGTGCTGACAAAACCCATAAATTAATGCTATGTAAGTCGAAAAACAGAAACCTCTGTGGAGGAAATAGTTTGATACTCAGCCTACCTTATAATTTAACAGTCCTACTCCTAGGTATATATCCAAAGGAATGGAAATCACTATCTTTTTTTTTTTTTTGTAAATCACTATCTTGAAGAGATATCTGCATACCCATGTTCACTGCAGCTGTATTCACAATAGCCAAGATATGAGAACAACCTAAGGGTCCTTGAGAGATGAATGGATAAAGAAAATGTGAGATATCTATCTATCTGATCATATATTATTCAGCCATAAAAAGAAGGAAATCCTGGGGTGCCTGGGTGGCTCAGTTGGTTAAGCGTCTGCCTTCGGCTCAGGTCATGATCTCAGGTCCTGGGATCAAGTACCGCATTGGGCTCCCTGCCCAGCAGGGAGTCTGTTTCTCCCTCTCACTCTTCTTCTGTGCTCTCTCTCTCTCTCAAACAAATGAATAAAATCTTAAAAAAAAAAAAAAAAAAGGAAGTCCTGCCATTTGTGAAAACATGGATGAAACTTGAGGGCATTACACTAAGTGAAATAAAACAGAGAGACACAAATACTGTACAGTATCACTTATATATGGAATATAAATAGAGAATTAGAATAGTGGTTGCCAGGGGCTAGCGGGAGGGAGAAATGGGGTGCATTCGGCTATAAGAATATGTTCTAAGGATCTAATGCACAACACGGTGACTACAGTTAATAATATAGCATTATATACTTGAAAGTTGAGAACAGTAAGTCTAAAGCACTCTCACCACACACAAAAAATAGTTTTCTATATGAGATGATGCGTGTGTTAATTATCTTGATCTTGGTAACCACTCCACAATGTATACGTATATCAAATAATCACATAGTACACTTTAAATATATAATTATATTTGTCAATTATTCCTCAATAAAGTTTTAAAATGTCATAGAACTTTTTTTTTTAAGTAGGCTCCATGCCCAGTGTGGAGCCCAATGCAAGGCTTGAACTCACAACCCTGAGATCAAGGCCTGAGCTGAGATCAAGAGTCAGATGCTTAACTGACTAAGCCACCCAGGTGCACCAAAAAGTTACAGAATTTTAAAAAATATATAATTTGTGATTAATGGTAAGATAACGCAGATTATTTGAGGATTGTATGCTTTAAATTTTTTTTTTAAACAAAAATCTATTAACCAGTAGGGGAAAAGGAAAGAAGGAAAAAGAAAGAGGGAGGGAGGGATGGAGAGGGAAACACACCTAAGGAAAATAAAGTACTCTCAACATGTTCTATATTTGAGCCACTAAATTATCTAACTTCATAATCAGGAAACTTTGAATCTTAGTACAATAACAAGGAAGTTCCATTCAAGTGTTCAATGTCATTCATGTAATAACTACAAGTAAAAATAGTTCGTAGTTTATAAAATGACAGTACTTACTGAAGGCAAAAACCCGTGGCTGACAGCCAACAGATGGTCTGTCAGAGTGAAACTGATGAAAATGTCCCCAACTACATTACTTGAAAACAACTTTGCCTGAGAAATCAGTTTCTTAATAGCAGAAGGCACATTTACTAATTGGTCTAACTCTGGATCGTATTTCACAATCTTTGTTTAAAAAAAGAAATTAATTCATAATTTTCCTGACTCTTTTTTGTTTAGGAAAGATCACTCAATTCAAAGGTTAATGTTTATCAGATGCACAAAAAACAGGTATGTGGCAGGCAGCTTCTTAGATTAAGACAAATGTGTCAGGCAAAGTCAGAAAAAGTTCAAGTTTCACCCATCCCATATAGGGAAATATGTCTGATTCTTTTCCTACTCCTCTTTCTGGATCTTACCACCAGACTAAGGGAGGCAGTCTGGAAAAGCAAAGCTTGGGAAATCAAGAACCCTCTTCTCAAAGGCCTACAGTAAAGTTGGTATATGCCACCAGTCAAGGGCTCCTTACTCTAGGTCCCCCACCCTGATCCTACTAGGCTGTTCCAAGTTGGGGGATGTAATAAGATATTAGTACCAGGAGGGCCCAAAAACACGCACACAGACTGAATAGATAATCAAACAGTGCTAAGCAATATAGACAAAATAAAGGATTCCAATAAAAGAAGAAAACAAATTGAAGCTAAGCTACCAGATACAGGGATTAAGAGTACAAGCTCATGAATCAGTAGGTGTAGATTTCCATAATTTTCTCATCTGTAAAACAGAGATACTAGCATCTACCTCATAGAGTTGTTATTAAGATTGAATAATAGACATAAATCACTTAGAACAGTGTTTGGCACATACTACAAACTCAATGAGTATATTCTAAGCCTCCATTTCCCCATCTCTAAAGTAGTATGAACAGCAGCTACTTCTTAGGGCTATTATCAAGTTTTAATTGAGATAATGTGGGTAAAGCACTGAGCACTCCGCCTGGCCAATAGTAAATATTCAGTAAGTATCTACTGTTGGTATTGTTGTTTATAATCCCTTTCCTTCTCCCACTAGATGTCCTACTGCCAAGCATACTGCCTGCTCTTCCCAAACCTAATTTAGAACTCCTCTTCCCATCACCGGCCCACTCTTGGTAGAGGTTGAGGCTAAGAAAATCTTGAGGTTTCCTTGGGGGTTAGGGTGTTGGCCAACTCTGGCTAACATGTTGTCTTCAGTTCTCATATCCTGTTTCTCAATTGCTATCATAAGAAATGGTCTTCATCATATAGACAGAGAGAACAAAACAGGGAACAAACTAGTAGGGCTGTAAATAAGGGATTATGCTTGTTTCTAATGCAAGTATGCATGCATACCCTCAAAAGCTACAGGAGTCTCACAACTGAGACTTCCCCATGTTCAACAAATAAACCCCTTCAATCTGAAAATCATTTACACGCCCAGGTAGCAGAGTTGACAGTGCCACATAAAGGAGAAAATGTTCTATAGACTAGTGGATAAAATAAGAACTATGTAGTGGTGACTGAAACATTTCACACTTTTGATGTCTGGCAAGCAAGCAAAGGTTGGGTTCCGAAGCTATACCTGTAAAATGTATATTATTGATATTTGATCCTAGTGGTAAAATTAATCAGTTCCACTAACTTTTAAGAGTAGCTTCATCCATTTTTTCTAAAATTTCCCTTCCAAGTGGGAAAAGAGTAAGGGGCCAGGAAACACAGGGCGTATTCATAAAAAGGAAATCAATCCTACTCGGCTGGAATAAACAGTACAGATAGGACTGAGCAAAAAGTAAAGCAGGAAAGGAAGGCTGGAGTTAGACTGTGAGGGCCTTGAATATCATGCTATGGAAGTTGGGCTTTCAAATATTTTGAGCTGGCATGTTAAGCAAAGCTTATGTTGCATGTGTGTTTTGATTATGTTTTGAGTTACATAACTTTGTAAACATGTCTAAAGAGAAAGAAAAGGAGATACAGGACACTGTCCAGCTTTATTGTGTCGGTTGGTGGTCATTATAAAGGGCTGTAAAGCTCTATTTCTTCCCCAAGAAGTCAAGCATTCCATTCCACTTTATATCTTAAAACTGGTAGATTTGATCTGAGAAAGGCACCACATATGTATATTCCTAAGTGATTCACCCATTTTACCCAAAACCTTCTTACATGATCCCCTCAGGCAGGTTGTTAATTCTGCCTCTTAGAGTTCTATATTCTAGATCTGTTTTTGTGCATTGTTTTCAGGCTATTATTTCAAAGCCAAGTGCATTGTCAGAGTATTCCTCAGAATTCCCTTGGAAACATTTTGAAAATCTAAAGTTGTATATTTAGAACAAAAGCTAGAAATACTTAAGTTTAAATAAATCACTTAATATGTAGACTTTTGCTAAACTTAAAAATCAGGTCTTAATGTTTAGAATTCTTAACCATAAAACATAAAACAACATAAGCACCCATATCTAATAGCCCAGGAGACTAATTAGTTTGGAAAACAAATGTTCTCAAGTCCCTCTCTCCATCCCCACCCCAACCCAGGGTCATTTTTATTTACCACGTTTTAAACTGAAGAGAATATATAAGGCTTAATTGGAAAGGTTTTAAACTAGCCTTTTAAAATATGGACAGACTCTTAATTATGGCAACAGTATAAATAGAAAAGTGCCCTTAGACTATGCATTACTTTTACAAATGCTTATAATGAACTCCTTTATAGAACCATGCCAGTGTAGAGCTAATTTAACTCAGTTTTCAATTAAAACTGAAGAGAACTGTAATCTATTGCCTACAATCCTTTTCTCAAGTACAATGCAACCAACTTTCATTTTAATTATCCAGGAGATCATTCAGAAGAATAGTGCTAACTTTAGGAAAGAATTAAATAATCTGCAACTGCATGTTATGGACAATCTCATGTAAGATTCAGGTTATAATAGCTACTAACAGAAGGTATCACAGTAATAGTTCACTTCCATTACAAATAGTGTGGTGTGTGTTTATATGTGTGTGTGTGCACATGTGTGTGGTATGTGAATGTACACCCTATCAGATCATGGTATAAAGAAAAATTGGACAAGCTCTAGTTCTTTGGCCTATTCCAGATCGCCACCTGTATTTATAAGTAAAGATTTATTGGAACACAACCATGTCCATTCATGAATGTACTGTCCATGACTGCTTCTGCAATACAACAGCAAAGTTGAGGAGTTGCCACAGATACAATATTGCCGAAAACCCCTAAAATATTTACTGTTTGGCCTTTTACTAAAGAAGTCTGCAAACCCCTTGTTTAAAGGGTCAGACTTAGATAACACTTACTAAAAAATTGTACTTGGTATCAAAAATATACAAAGACAAGCAAAATGAAGATATTAGGCAAGCAATCTCTCTGGCAACAGATTACAGTTATCATAATCCCCAACAATTACTAATGATTTACGGGCACATCAGTGAGAGACAACATACAAGGACTCAATGGAGCATCTCTTGTGTCTCTTTTAGATATTTAGATATAGGAGAATTCATGAATCACTTTTGTCATTTTGCATAATTGTTCTCTGGATCTATACACACAAGGGCTGCATCTGTACCATCTAGAAATATGTTCTAAAGGAAAATTCAGTCAACTGGTTATTTTTTATATAAACTAGGTAAACCTAATTTTTATTGCACTTATAGAATAGTTTGGCATGTTTTGACAGACTACAATGTGTCCTTGAACAAAAGGTCAGTAGTCAGTCGATTCAAGCTTTATAAACAGTTTGAATGACTCAGAGTCAGCTTTATGTAGTAGATAAAACACACAGATTTACTCAGAGACCAAACCTCAACTCCTGATTATACTTCTTAGCAGTTGTGTAACCTTGAGCAAGTGGTTTGTCTTCTTTTTTTCATCTGCTGATATGTACTTCAGAAGGTTGATGTAAGGATTAGATGAGACACCACATACATAATATATTCTATAACACCTGGCACTTATCCAACGATCATTAAAACATAACATCCTTTCCTTTATAAACAATGTCTATTTTTTCAATCGTTATTCAGCTACATAAAGAATTACACCAGAATTAAAATTTTAAAAATTACATTAGTGTCAAATCACTATGTTGTATACCTTAAACTAATGTAACGTTGTGCATCAACTATACTTCCATAAAAAAGCAAAACTGTCGTAATCAGTTAAAAAATGAACTATTGAAACCTAAGTGAGGGCATTTTAACAACTATGATGACTTGAAAAGATAGACAATATTGGTGGAGTCAATCTGAAATAAATCTAAGTCTAGAGAAGGGAGGGCAGGGAACAAACACTGCTGTTGGAAAGGGATATTCAAATAGAATTTTCACAGTACCAACTGCTTGTTTTATCAATGATATATAATAGTTTGCTCCTTCTTCTTCATTTTTTTTTTTTTGCTTGAAATAGGCTATATGTCCATACATGTCATTGAAACTACCATCTTGCACAAAACTGGAGGTACCACAATCCCAGATTTCAAGATATACTGCAAAGCTTATAGTAATCAAAACAGTATGGTACTGGCACAAAAACAGATACATAGACCAATGAAACAAAATAGAAAGTCCAGAAATAAGCTCACACTTTTATGGTTAAGTAATCTATGACAAAGGAGGCAAGAACATGAAATGGGAAAAAGTCTCTTCAACAAATGGTATTGGGAAAACTGGACAGCTACATGCAAAAGAATGAAATTAGACCTCTTTCTTACATCATATACAAGAATAAACTCAAAACGGATTAAAGACCTAAGTGTGGTATAGATCAATGGAACAGAATAGAGAGCCAAGAAATGGACCCTCAACTCTATGGTCAACTAATCTCCAACAAAGCAGGAAAGAATATCCAAAGGAAAAAAGACAGTGTCTTCAATAAATGGTCCTGGCAAAATTGGACAGCCACATGCAGAAGAATGAAACTGGGCCATTCTATTACACCATATACAAAGATAAACACTAAATGGATGAAAGACCTCAATGTGAGACAGGAATCCATCAAAATCCTAGAGGAGAACACAGGCAATAACCTCTTCGACCTTGGCCACAGAAACTTCTTTTAAGACATGTCTCTAAAGGCAAGGAAAACAAAAACAAAAAAGAACTATTGGGACTTCATCGAAATAAAAAGCTACTGCACAGCAAAGGAAACAGTCAACAAAACAAAGAGGCAACCCACGGAATGGGAGAAGATATTTCTAAATGACAAGATAAAGGGCTGGTATCCAAGATCTATAAAGAACTTCTCAAACTCAACACCCAAGAAACAAATAATCCAGTCAAGAAATGGGCAGAAGACATGAACAGATACTTCTCCAAAGAAGACATACAAATGGCTAACAGACACATGAAAAAATGTTCCACATCACTTGCCATCAGGGAAGTACAAATCAAAGCCACAATGAGATACCACCTGATACCAGTTAGAATGGCCAAAATTAACAAGACAGGGAACAACAAATGTTGGTGAGGATGTGGAGAAAGGGGAGCCCTCTGACACGGTTGGTGGGAATGCAAGCTGGTACAGCCACTCTAGAAAACAGTATGGAGATTCCTCAAGATGTTAAAAATAGAGCTACCCTATGACCCAGCAATTGCACTACGAAGTATTTATCCCAAAGATACAGATGTAGTGAAAAGAAGGGGCACATGCACCCCAGTGTTCATAGCAGCAATGTCCACAATAGCCAAACTGTGGAAGGAGCCAAGAAGCCCTTCAACAGATGAATGGATAAAGATGTACTGCATATATACAATGGAATATTACTCAGCCATCAGAAAGGATGAATACCTACTATTTGCATGGACATGGATGGAACTGGAGGGGATTATGCTAAGTGAAATGAGTCAAGCAGAGAAAGACTTTTTCTGCATCCTCTCAGACACTTATCATATGGTTTCACTCATATGTGGAATATAAGGAATAGTGCAGAGGACCATAGGGGAAGGGAGGGAAAACTGAATGGGAAGAAATCAGAGAGGGAGACAAACCATGAGAAACTCTGGACTCCAGGAAACAAATTGAGGGTTGCAGAAGGGAGGGGAGAGATAGGGTACCTGGGTAATGGGCATTAAGGAGGGCATGTTGGTGATGAGCACTGGGTGTTATATACAACTAATGAATCATTGAACACTACATCGAAAACTAATGATGTACTAAATATTGGCTAATTGAACTTAATAAAAAAAAGACCTAAGTGTGAGACCCGAAACCATAAAATTCCTAGAAGAAAACATAGGCAGTAATTTCTTAACCATAGAAATGACAATAGAAACATTTTTCTAGGTATGTCTCCTCTGGCAAGGGAAACAAAAATAAAATTAAACAACTGGGACTACACCAATATAAAAGGCTTTTGCACAGTGAAAGAAACCATCAACAAAACAAAAAGGCAGCCTACTGAATGGGAGAAGATGTTTGCAAATGTTATATCCATAAGGCGTTAATACCCAAAATATATAAAGAACTTATATAACTCAACACCAAATAAACAAATAATCTAATTAAAAATCAGCAGAAGATCTGAATAGACATTTTCCCGAAGAAGACACCAGATGGCCAACAGACAAATGAAAAGATGCTCAACATCACTCATCATCAGGGAAATACAAATAAAAACCACAATGAGATATCACTTTACATCCATCGGCATGGCTAAAATCAGAAACACAAGAAATAACAAGTGTCTGAGAGGATGCAGAAAAAAAGGAACCCTCATGCATCGTTAGTGGAAATTGGTGCAGCTACTGTGGAAAACAGTATGGAAATTCCTTAAAAAATTAAAAATAGAACTACCATATGATCCAGTAATTCCATTACTAGGTATTTACCCAAAGAAGATAAAAGTACTAATTCCAAAATATATATGTACTCTATGTTTATTGCAGAATTATTTACAATAGCCAAACTACGGAAGCAGCCCAAGTGTCCACTGATAGACGAATGGATAAAGAAAAGGAGGCATATTTATATATGTATAAATATATATATACACACATATATATAACAAGTATATATATAGGTATATATATGTGACATAAAAAAGAGGAGGTATATATATGTAACAGGATATTAGCCATAAAAAAGAATGGAATCTTGCCATTTACAACAACATAGATGGACCTAGAAGGTATAACGCTAAGTGAAATAAGTCAGTCAGTAAAAGACAAATACCATACGATTTCATTCATGAATAAAAAAATAAATAAAACAAAGGGAAAAAAAGACAAACAAAAAAAAACCAGATTCTTAAATACAGAGAACAAACTGGTGGTTGCCAGAGGGAAGGTGGGCAGGGGGATGGGTAAAACAGATAAAGGGGATTAAGAGTACACTTCTCTTCATAAGCAATTAGAAATGTATAGAATTGTTGAATCATGATATTAATTATCTAAAATTAATAAAATACTGTATGTTAATTATATTTGAAGAAAAAAACTACCATCTTGCCCTGTGATTCGCAGAAACCCAATCAAAACTACTTTTTAGATGGAGTCTGGTTTAAAGGGCAAGAAGAGCTATCAGAGTGATGGAGGTAATTCTAAAAATAATTTGGTTAATGATGGGTTTTTAAAATTTGACATATACTTTAATAATGTATAATAGCAGAATTGCAAAATTTTAAAAATAGTGCATGGAGTCACAAAGAACACAACAACACTCATGTCATTATTTCGAACTTTAAAAATACCACTATAGGCCTAAAATTATTTTTGAATGAATAGAAATATCAAAAGAATAAGGAGAAAAGAATCCCCAATGGTATATATTTATGTCAACATCTCTTGAAAGAATTCTTTCTATTTCCACTACAAGATAGAGATTAATGTATTCTTTGGTGAATTAGAAATGCAAGAGAAGGGGAGTTTTCATTCACTTCGTTTAATTATTTGAGGGTAACAAAAATAACATCTTTGGGGACTGAATAATTTGATGATTATAAAGGCAATTTCAATTGCCTGTTTGCAATCCATATTCATTTCATATCCATTAAGGACAAATTATACCACCCCATTTAGTAGAAAAATAAAAGAATGAGGATGCTTTCAGAAAAATTACAGCTCTTACGTGTGGCCCCTTTTGTTCAAGTACAATCAAGTGCATCTGTGTGTGGAAGAAACAGAAAATTCATGAATTAATTTTTAAAAAGGCATAAACAATGAAGGTTAAGATACAAAACACAAACTCTTTTCTGTGGGACATGGGTATCTAACACTCCATTATCAAAGGAAGATTTCACCTGGCGCATTAATTTTAAGATCTTATTTAGAAAAGAAGTTTAAATGTGTCTATACAATTGATGTTTTCACAAATTTGATACTTGGAGCTATAACTTTATTTTTATATCAGTATGAGAAAGATGAAATGTCTGTCCCAAATTAAAATCCTCCTTGCGATTCTATTATTCATCATTTGGAGTATTTTCCCTTCCCTTCCTTCTTGTTTAAAACATCCCTATGCACAGAACATTTTAATGAAGCAATTTACTTATTCTTCTGTCTTGCATTGCATAAAGAGGCAGGTAGAGCACAAGTGTTTAGACCACAGACTTTGCAGTCAGATGAGCCTACGTATAAATCCTTTTTAATCCTCTTCTTGGCTGTGTCAAGTTCTTTTACCTCTCTAAACCATGGTTTCTTCCTCTGTAAAGTAGGGATAATAACAGCATCTATGTCATGGGTGGCTATAAAAATTTACAAATATATTATATTACTATAACATATGATACATTTACAAATATAAAAACTACATGTGGAATTAACTAAAATGTGATGTTTATGTCTATGCAAACAACAAATATATACTGTACATAGGAGACATATATATAACATGTTTGCTCGTTAATGTACACATGTTTGACTAGGATTTAGCAAATCCTAGATTTTACAGGTAAAAAAGTACATGATGCCCAGATAAATGGAATTTCAGGTAAACAACATATTGGTCATCCTGTATTTTATCTGGCAACTGTAACTAGGTTACTTTATTGAGCTGGAGCGCTTTCAAATATCCCCACAGGTAATAGTTGTCAACAAATTTACCCTCGTTTCGTAAGTTAAATTAGGGTAATAGCCAGTTTATTAAATGGCCTGGAATAGTCCCATGCCAATTCTGATCAATCTGCTTCTCCATCTCTTGATAACATCTCTTGCAGATCATATAGCTCTCTAGTCACTTATAAAAAACTATATAATTTTCAGATATTTTAAGATGGCTTATGTCTAACTACCTCTAAAACATCACCTGACCAAACTAAAACTCACACATTAGTGCCATGCCAAGATGTTGGACAAGTTAGCTGCCCCTACTGCTATTATGGGATGCTTCATGTCAAAACTATTACCTGAGCAAAGTCCAGGGAACTCTGGCCATGCTGTTCCAATCATTTTTTCACCATCTGACACACTGGGTAGCACACTGTGAGGAGCCTACAGAGTTTCCACAACCCTACCAGTCTTCAGATGAGGGGGACAGTGAGTTGACTTTCTTATAGGCACCTCTAACCTCAGGAACCATTTTACCTGGTTCAGGAAGAGGAGGAAAAAAATCAAAGCCTCATCGATTTCTACAAATGCGCTTCAAGTGATTCCTTTTTAAATTTCTTATCTTCTCTGAAACAAGTTAGAGGTGGATGGTGATGGTTGGACTTAGTCTTTCTTTCAGCAAATCCTACAAGGATGTGTCTAGCACCTTTATTTAGAATGAAAGGACACTACTGTACATTGTTCTCAGCTTTGGGGCTTCAGCCAAAATCTGAGACAATAGAAGAAAATTCATTTAACATCCAGATACATTATTTAATTCACATTGACTAATAGAACTAATTTAATTACAAAATGCCAGCATTTTCAATTTCATTAATAAGCATCATACATGATATTTATTGACAACTTAAAAACTGTATTCAAGATAAATGTAGACTGTAATCATTTGATCTCAGTGAAACCATCATTTAAAAATGATCAACTCTGGCAGCACCTGGGTAGTTAGTTCAGTCAGCTAAGCATCTGACTCTTGATATCAGCTCAGGTCTTGATCTCAGGGTCATGAGTTCAGGCCCTAAGCTGGGCTCTATGCTGGGCATGGAGCCTACTGAAAAAAAAAAAAGATCAACTCTGTTTTAATATTATGTGATCTATGATACTCTGATTTGGAACTCTGCAGGATGACTTTTAATCACTTTGGGGTTCATACATTATTTCCTTTCTTGACATTTAGCTTAATAAATCTCTAAATTCCTTCTCTGGAAAGTCCTTAATTTAGGGTTGACACAGACCTATCTTGACTAGTTTCATGCTTCTTACCATATTTATTGCTTAGCAGTTCTGTAATTTTCATTCCTTTATTCCCATGAATATTCTTATAGTTAATAATTCCGCTTAAAAGTCTTAAAATGGGAGGAGGAGCAAGATGGCGGAGGAGTAGGAGGTGGAGAAAGTGACTGATCCCAGAAGTTCAGCTAGATAGTTATCAAAGGACTCTAAACAACTACAAACTTAGCAGGAGATAGAAGAGAAGAAGAACAGCAACTCTAGGAACAGAAAATTGACCACTTTCCGGAAGGTAGGACTTGCGGAAAAGTAAATCCAAAGTGAGGGGAAGACAGACCGCAGGGGGAGGGGCCGGCTCCTGGCAAGCCGCAGAGCAGCGGAGCACAAAATCGGGACTTTTAGAAATCTGCTGCATGGCCTGGAGGCTGCCAGAGCGTGGCGTCGGGGCCTCCAGACACAAAGAGCGGCGGGCGGGACCGGTGGTAGGTTCTCCGCCCGTGTTAGCGCCGTTGGCTCCCGCCCTGTGCCCGGCGCGAGTGGGAGAGAACCGGGGGCGCCCTCCGCCCAGAGGCTGGAGAGAACGCGGCCGCTTGGGGCAGGAATCTGAGCGCACCGGCGCGGACCGGGAACCCGGACAGCAGTCGCGGCCTGGGCAGCCACCAGTTTCCTAGACCTCGCGGCTTTGATCTCCGGAGGGTGCAGAGGCTACTGAGGGCCTCTCGGGGCCACTGGGACGGTGGCTGGGGGTGTGCACCACCTGTGGTGGGCTGCGGTGTGAGCGGAGCTTGCAGAGGGGAGCAGACTGAGGCTTCTCTGTGACACAGAGGTCTGGGTACGGGCAGACTCCTTGCTTGGATTCTGAAAAGGTGAAAAAACTGCAAAAGAGTGAAAACCTCCAGAGAGCAGAAGCCTGAAAAACTGTTTTCCACAGAGCCCAGCCCCTCAATTGGGGGGCAGGGCAACTCAACCCAAGCAAGATTGACCAGAAAACAGCACGGCAGGCCCCTCCCCCAGAAGACAACCCAAAAACAAGAAGACAATAACCACAGGGCCC